>JALLBK010000025.1:0-36494 GCA_036940085.1 Discostella pseudostelligera
TGTTGCTGTTGCTGTTGCTGTTGTGAAAGAAGTTGGTGCCGCTGCTGCTGAAGAAGAAAAAGCTGTTGTTGTTGTTGATGGCCATCATCAAGACCGCTGCATCTAGTCTTGTTCTTCTTGTTGTTGTTGACAGTGGTTGTCAAAATGGTTGTGTTGATGGGAAGTATCATTACATCCTCATCCTCATTCTCATCTTCCTCCTCCTTCTCCTCCTCCTCTTCTGGACCACTATTATGTTCATCCTTCTTGTGGGCATCCTCCTCTTTGAAAGAAGAAGGAAGGTGGTGTAGCAGCAGCTGCAGCAGCAGCTGCAGCAATAATCGTGGAAGAAGAAGAAGAAGAAGGCATGGCATTGTTGTCGTTGTCGTTGTCGTTGTGGTGATTATTATTATTGGCATCGATGACGATGACGGTGGATGATGTCATCATTTTCGTATTCTTGGCATTCCAAGCACGACGATGCAGAACCTTGGCTGCCGCGGCCGCCTTGGCGGCAGCGTTGGAGGGGGCCGAAAGGGTTTTAGTAGTAGTAGTAGTAGTAGTAGCAGCAGCAGGGAGGAGGGGGCGGTTGTTGTAGTTGTTGGGCGGTAATGGCTGTGTTGGTGATGGTGATGATAGTGGTGGATGGTGGTGATGGGGGGAAATACTGTCCGGTGCTGACAAGGACTCGCACGCCTCCACTGCTGCCACGAGGATGATGGCCACTGACACCAGCTCGTTCTCCCGTCAGACAAGAACCAAAGGCATGATTCTAGTCAAGGGAGGTTCTTTAGGAAATATCAACATTGCTTCGTCAGGCACAACAAGCCTCGCCTCTGTGCAGGCGAGTGGCATGTCTGTCCTCCAGTAGGCCCTCCCTGAGTCCTCAGGCAATGAAGCTACTTTTGTTCCCATGAATTCTGATCCCATGCACATGCAATTTGGACAGCAAATTCATGGTATGGACGTGGAGGGTGCATCACTATATGTGCACGTGGGTAAATATGGCAAGGTAATTGGAGTTAATGGCGAAATGGTCAATGGGACCTCTGTGCCTTCCAAGCCGACCATAGATGCCAGCTTGGCCGTTAAAGCTGCCCTCAAGGAATCGAGAGTCCCCACTGATGCGCACAGTAGCTACTCCACTCCCACTCTCACGATTGTTCGCGGCCTTGAGGATGGGGAGGCTCACCTTTCATGGACTTGTACAATTCGCTACGACATTTTGGGAGAAGATGGCTATCTACATCCATTCAATGATAAAATCTTTGCCAAGGCTACGGGAGATTCTCCAAGAACTTATCCAAATCCACCCGAGGTTTTATGGTGCTCGTAGTAGAACCAATAATTGTACATGCGTGAGCACTAGCCCTGACAAGATCATGCTTCCCAGTGATTTACCAATTGAGAAAGCTCATAATCAGCATGGACGGAATTCCATTGACAATAAAGGCATGACATTGAAATCGTTAGTCCATTTTGACATATCTTTCGACAATGCCTTTTGGGATATAGATAATTCCCAGATGGTCTATGGCAATGGCGATGGCATCAAGAAAGGTCCATATTCATTGGCTGCTGATGTTGTGGCCCATGAAATGATGCATGGTGTAACTGACTTTTCGTCGAAGTTGATTTATCAAGATGAGTCAGGTAAGACCAAGAATGCATCAGACTCAGACTCAAATGCCTACTTATATCATTGAAAGTTCTAACCACACACTTGTGAATGACCACATCACTCTGATCAATGCTGCACAATATTATGATTTCAATAGGTGCTCTCAATGAAGCGATAAGTGATATTTTTGGCGCCCTAGTTAATGCCTTTATTGGAAAGAATGATGAAGATATCTGGCGAATCACAGAAGACATTGAAACTCCAAGTGTGGCAGGAGATGCTATGCGGTACATGTGTGATTCTGTATTAGACGGAATCAGCAGAGACTACTATCCGGATCGTTTTCTAGGAGAAGGTTCACATAAATTCTGGCATAGCCAACCTTGCGTGCAGCATGCCAGCAGCCGATTGCTTTTTGACACCATTTTGACTATTTAGCCGCATGTCTATTAGTGAAAGGGGGCACTCCCACGAGGGAAGACAACTGTTGTTGTTCCTGCTATTGGAGGACTTGACGCACTTGTGTCAATTTTTTACCAAGCCAATACAAATTGCCTTACTGAAAGTTCCGATTTTGCACACACTTGGTTTTGTACTGCTGATGTGTTTGGTGGAAACAACAAGGTCAATGTTCATCTGGCGTGGGATGCTGTTGGCGTTCCAAATGATCCTTCTTATACTATTTCTCCAAAATTTAAGCCAACAACGTCAAACGCTCCAACTCGGAAGCCAATTACACCCACAAAATCTCCAACGTCGAAGCCAACATCAAAATCACCAACACGGAAGCCCATGATCCCAACCGCACGGCCTTCAAGGAAGCCGAGTTGGAAGCCTCGAACAGATCGTCCAACACCAACTATATAATCGATGTGGTGAAGAGGAGTATCTATGTGAATGTCGGGGCCATTGAGCTGGGAAGTCCAAAATGCTGTGACGGTTTTCTTGGAACAGCATGAGAAGTGGCTTAAAGAAATTCGGGCATGGATTCGAAATATGTAGTTGAGAATGAAGAGCAGGGAGGGAGTCTCATGAGCGAGGCGGAATCATTATTCGAGAGACGAGCTGTGAGGTTTTTGTTTGGGCTTGAGCATGAGTAACGATTTGAGATTAAAGACGACGAAGTTGGGGTTGGGGGATTAGGGCTGGGATCATGTACTACTAGGTATTAGTATGGTGGTAGTACGGTGCAGATGTAAAACCATTCGACGACCATATTAGTTCGAGAGAGATGTGCCAAGAAACGGATGTTGTGTGGTTGGAATGTAATTGGAATTATACTAAGCATTCATTAAGAAGAATTTCTATAATCGTATCCACGATGGAGTGTTGAGTGTCGACCATGCGGCTGACAAAGATAGATTTGATCACCCAAAGTGATAAGTACTACAGGAACCGTTCTCTTACAATACAACGCGATCAGTCATGGGGTGGAAAACCACACAGAATTTCTAGCATGCAATACTATTAGCGGTCGTAAAATCATTAATTGGTCAGATGCGAGGACATAAATGTAAAAGATACGCCACCAGTCGAAACATATGCATATTTTACTCACCCCAACGTAAGAAGATACTTGCTCAATCCATCCAACCTACGATCTTCCACAGAACAATGCGTTACCACAATAACCTGAGTCATGAGCTGTGCCACGGCAAAGTCCCATGCATCTTCCCGTCGTGCATCACCCAATACCGATGCGCATTCGTCAGTCAATCCTGGTATGCTCTTTGACATGGCAAACATGGCATTACTAATTCTCTTGCGTTGACCATATGGAAGGGGCAACGCTGGGTAAAGATAACGAATCCTGGTGGTGGATGACGACTTGCGCTTCTTCTTCGCCTTCTTCTTTTCGCCAACTGTGCGATATTGTTCTGGTTGTAATTCTTGCGTATCAAGAAATAAAAGTTCAGTTGAGTTCGTATCGGGACTTTTTCCTCCGGGAGCCTTGTTCCGAGGAGATTGATGATTACTTATCCATGCTCCTCCAGCATAGTTGACTGATCGTTGAGGAGTTTCCCCATCCATCGCGGGAGGGGAAAATAATGAACCTGGGCGAAAGGAGTCAGGAGTAACCATTGGAAGATACGTCTCGCTCCCCACAGTTAACTCCTCCTGCGTTTTTGCAGGAGTAAACTCGGTGGGGTGTTCATAATCGACAAAGTTATTGACATCGCTCAACGCTGGTGTGATAATACCCGGTTCGGTTGCAGTAAATGCATTCACCGCGGGGTAGACCATGACGCCAATGTTGCGATGCAGTGATGATTTGCAGGGACAATCGTGTTGTCGTTTGGCGGCACCACATAGTGTGCAATGAAAATAAGATTCTGCATGGTGATGGTCACCCATAGTCAGCTTCTGTTTGCCATCAATTCCGTTCACAGCACCCTCCTTCTCGTCCTCTTCATCCTCTGATTCGGATATTTCAATGGGCGGATGTTCTTCAATTTCCCAAGACAATCTACTCTCGTCTTCGTAATATCGCTCGGGAATGGACTCTTTGTAGCTTTGCATCCAACGCAATCTCTTCACACTGTCCATTGAATCAAATTCCTCGGAGGAGGGGATGACAACCCCCCCAAATGCACATAGCGCAGAATTAACACGACGGCGTGCCACCTCCTTCTCCAACGGGGTTAGCTCCAACTGCTGGCAATATATGGCATCCTCTCTAGACTTCTTCTCCATGATAGTCTTCGCACCAGGTAGTAGAAAGGAGAATACGCTAAATACAGAATGATGACGTTCCATGGCACCAAATAGACCCGGCTCCATCCGTTGCTGCATGTGAGGGGGAGTACGACCAGGAGCTTTTCGAAATACATCGTTCCCGTAGGTTAAGGATGACGATGATGTTGTCGATCCATTCAACACTTGAATATGAGTATATGACGTGCTTGTGGAGCTGTTGACATTGTCGGCGTCGGAGTTGGCGGCGGCGGTGATTCTCTCTCCTTCGTGCAAACTACTCAATTGTTGCTTCCCATTCTCATGTCCATGCACACCCTTCTTCCCTCCACCATCCCCAACACCACTACCGCCATCATTCCCGTCTTCATTCTCCATCCCATCATCGGTGGTATTAGTAGGAGACATCTTCAAATATTGTTGTCTCCTCCTCATCATCAGTCCACCACTACTACCACTACCACCATTCGGACTCATACGCTCATTCACATCTCCATAATCCACACTACTATTCAAACCCAATCCAAACGATAATGATTTCATCGGTCCCAAGTATCCAAAGGAAGAATTAGGTCCAATTAGTCCCTCGAGATTCATATCGAATGATTCGTTGAAGAGATTGAAGGAGGAGGAGAGATCAATGTTAGTTACGGGAGACCCTAACGGGGGCGGTGCCGGAACAGCCGAAGTTCCTTCCGGGTAGTGGGTGAGATGGGGTAATCGTACAGGACTTGGCTGTGAGTGGGGGAATTTATACAAAAATGAACCAAAGACAAAGAGAGAGAGAACGAAGAAGCGTGTGGCGCGGTATGGGTTAGAACATCAGTTCTCGTAGAAATAGTTTGGGAGACGACGAGGGAAAGAGACAAAAGCGGCGGCAATAAATATCAAGCGATCCATGGAGAGGAAACGCACCTCAAACGATGAACAATCGCTCCCACTCATCGACTGTTTATGCCAATGCTGTATCCGCGGTGGTCCCCTTGGACTCGTTGGTCGATGTGGGTCCTGCTGCTGCTCCTCCTGCTGCAAATGTTCATACGGATGTCCAGTACGATGTTGATGAGGAGGGTAATGCCTTTCCTTTCCCTCCACCACCATCACTTCATCGTTGTCATCGTCTCCAAAGGTAGAATTGGTGGTAAAGGTGATGGTCGGACCCCTTCGTTTACTATTGCTACCATTATCCAAACGGTCAAATGATTTTGATAACGAGAGTAGTATTTCCGGAGCATCATTGGTTTCATCGGTGGGGAGTAGAGTATTAGTAGTGGATGTTGTAGTAGGAAGAGGAGGTGGAGGAGGAAGACGTCGAGCACTTCCACCACGTCCTCCTCGAGGCTGCTGATGCTGTTGGAGGTGGTGCTGTTGCTGAGGGTTTTGTAAATGGTACTGCTGGTCCGGCAGGTATTGCGACTGATGTTGGTGGAGTACCTCCTCCTCATGAACACTCTGACTCTTCTTCTTACTCTTCTTTGACTTCGACTTTGTAGATGTTGATGTTGTCGTCGTTTTCGATTTAGTTTTGGGTACTGGTGTCGTAGTCGACTTCCTGTTGCTGCTGCCGGCGGTGGAAATGGCGGTAGTAGACCCTCCTCGAGTAGTGGTGATGCTGCCACCCCCATTATTTCCACAATTTCCATCTTTATTGTTCCTTGATGATGTTCGAAAGACGGAATTGGCACTAGCACTTGCAGTTCCACCTGCACCATTATTACCACCTCTGCCATCTCCTCCAGAACTTCCACTTCCGCTAACACCAAAAATTGTTTTCAATGGCTGCCAATAGGGAAATAGTTCCTCCTCACCCATGCCCATCTCCACTCCCCTATCCCCCTCCCCCTCCCTACCCATCTCCATTTTCCCCTCTCTTCCCATCTCTCTATTACCCTCCATATACTCACCCTCGCCCAACCTTCCCATCTCCCCATTACCCTGCATCCTTTCCATCTCCGCCCTATCACCCACGCCCTCCATCCTCGCCATTTCCATAATCTCCACACCATGATGGTGATTCATATTATGTCGTCCCGCCATATCAGCTACCATCTCTGAAACAATTTCATTAGCTACATTTTCTTCTTCGGTGGCGACTGCAGCAGAAGAGGAGGATGCTGATGCGGCTGCTGCTGCTCCTCCTCCTGATGATGCTGCTGCTGCTGCGGCTGATGATGAAGACTTTTTGGAAGATTTCATGCCAGTAGTAGTATGGGTGGTATTGGTATTGGCAGTGGCTGTGGCGGTGGAGGAGGAGGTGGAGGACGACGACGAGGAGGAGGAGGGGACGCTGGTGGTAGTGGTAGAAGTAGTCGCTCGTGGAACATGAATGGGAGTATGGCTGCCAATAATCATCCTTCGTGCACTGTTGTTCGAAGTAGTGTGGCTGTTGTTGTCGCCGGTCAAGTTATTGCTATGATTAGTGGTGTTGGTGTTGGAGTAATTGGCTTGGTGCAGAGGTTGTTCCATAGCATGATGTGCCCCCGTAGGAGTAGTGGCAGCAGCAGGACTGTCGGTCGAAGGAGGATAGAGGTGCGCTTGTTGATGATTCGGGTGATGAAGTTTTTGATGATGCTGAGATTGTAAATGAAACTGATGTTGCTGCTGCTGCAGCTGCTGAGAATGATGAAATTGATGCTGTTGATAGCTCGATGTTGGTGGGTAAGCCGATGCTGCAGCAGATGCTGTTGGAGGGTAATGACCATTACTGCTTTGGTGGTGGTGATGAAGTGGTGCCATCATTGGCGGTGGGGGTGGATAGCCTTCGTAATAGGCATGATGTGAATGATGATGATGTTGTTGTTGTTGTTGTTGTTGTTGTTGTTGTTGTTGTTGTTGTTGTTGCTGCGCATGTTGTGATGGATAATGTTGGTACTGTTGTTGATGATGCGGCGGTAATTGTTGTTGAGATGGATGCAGATGCTGCTGCTGTTGCGAGGGATGATGATGCCCCCCATAATGATGATGTGGAGCAACACCTCCAAGCACTACCCCAGCACCAGCAGCACCAGCAGCACAAGCAGCATAAGCAGCACCAGCAGCAGTTTGTCCATGATGAGGAGGCTGCATGGGCATCGATGGGTGATGATAATGGGTTGGATAGTTCATGTACGACGAGGCGGCACCTCCACCCCCAGCACCAGCAGAATTTGCCATCATCTCATGTTTGTCTCCCGAAGAGGAAGATGGCCGGGTGCGAAAGACATCTTTTCTACCACCATGAATACCGCCAGTTGATGATGAAACACTGGCTACAGAAGTAGCTGCAGCTGCACCATTCGACAAAGTGACGACAGCATCCTCGTCACCCTGCCCTGCTGAAACTCCCACCGTCCCCGTCCCCGACGCTGCTGCAGAAACTACTGTGGCAGCCGCGGCTGCTGCCGCAGCAGCTGCCTTTTTATTGGCCCGCTCTGTAGCACGACGATGCAATACTTTGGCTGCCGCCGCTGCCTTTGCCGCTGCGTTCGAGGGGGGTGCTGGTGATGAAGACTGGTGCTGCACTTGCTGCTGCTGCTGCTGGGGGGAATAGCCACTACCGCCAGTGACGCCGCCATTGCCACTGCCGCCGCGATGAGCACCACCGTTACTACCACTACCACTGCTGCTGGTAGTTCCCGCGCGTCCGCCCCTTCGACTGCTGGTAGAGTGATGATGATACATGATGACAACAACGACGACGACGACGACGAGGGCGACTATCAATGACGGGGAGGGAGATAGGGCGGGGCGGGGAGTCGACGGTAGGAGATAGGGCGCCTCTTTCGATGTCACAGCCTGTCCGCTCTGAGTAGATGTGTCGTCTCTGCTGAGAGAGAGAGAAAAAGAGAGAGAGAGAGAGAGAGAGAGAGAGAGAGGCGATGGTAGGAGTAGGGTGATTGGCCGCCGCGGTAGTTCACGTCATTGTTGCCCACACTCTCGCCACACCACTGAATCTGAATGCAATGCCCACAAGATAAGTAGATAGGTTCGGCCCTCTCTCTCCTCTCTCCTTGTTTTTTTTGCATGTCTTGTTGTCGAACTCTTTTTGGGCGGGCTTTTCATGAAATAGATGGCGCGCCACAACAAGTACTAATTCCTGTCGTGCATTGCAGGGCGGAAAAAAACCCGCTATAATTGGTACGGATTCCGAATCACCGTCTGGGGGTACGTGGTGTGGGGAGGGAGCGGGAACCACCCCGCAAAAATTGATATTGGTTCCATTAGTTTCGTGGAAGCATTCCACGTTGAAGGTGGGTGGCGCCGGGCAGACGGAAGATTTGAATTTGGCCCACTCCGATTTCGGAGTTTTGCCCCCAAAATTTTGTGCACATTTGATTTTTGGATGCGCACCATGTTGTTGTGGACGGCATGGCCGGCGGCACACTCCAGCATGCATTGTCCCGACGACTTCCCATAGCACACACACCCACAGCTGCGATTGATCATTAATGCTTGCCAATCTCACCGATAGTGAGAGTGTGTGATAGAAGTCAGTGGAGTAGTAGGCGATCAGCAATAGCAAGAGAATGATGTTGCAGGCAATAAAGAAATCATCGGCGTCGTCGTCGTCGTCGCGAACCGTCGTCCAACAGCACCTTCGTCATCGTCATCATCCTGCCGAATCATCATTGCTCACTGCTTTCGTTGGAAGGAGTGGCTCATTATGTTGTTCCAAGTCGACCACTGCTATGATGGGGGGTGGCCAGCAACAACGATTGTTTCATGAAGACAATAATGAGATGCAACGACATTACCAGCGGAAGATTCGCAAGGATTCCTTACTACTTCGACAATTGGAATGGCAATCAAAACGACGAGATGCTAACCTTGTTGGAAGCACCACTCTTCCATCAGTATCATCATCAGCATCATCGTCGCAGTTTGGGATGACGAGAGTACTACCAACGCTGAATACTGCCTCCTCCTCCCACCATCAGCAGCAGGAGCAATCGACATTACTTCCGCCACCAGTCTTGGCATTGGCATCCTTGAATAATTATTCATCATATCCAATGAAGCTGACGATGATTCGATCGTTGTCCACTACTACTACTACTGCTGCTGCCAAATCCAAATCGGATGAAATTACAACTTCACCAATAGCAACATTGTCATCATCAACTACAGGAGCATCATCATCACCCTCTTCCTCCACCTCCCAATCATTCAAATCCAACAACACCACCCCATCTGAAAAGAAGAAGGAAGCACCACCATCCTCCACTTCCACTTCCACTTCCAACACTGCATCCTTTTCCACCACTTCTTCTTCATCTACCTCCATCACTGCAGCATCCATTCTCAAAAAATCATCAGTAGCCATCTCCTCCTTCACCAAATATCTCTTTTCCCTCTTGCGTCGAACTCCCTCCACCCTCTACTACTACTTGACTCACCCTACCGAATTCCAAAATAAACTCCGTGAATTTAAAGAAATCGCCATCAAAGAAGCTCATCATTACTACATGGGCAGTAAATTACTCTGGGCGGATGTCCGAACTGCCAAACAATTGCTCGGACGTACTCTAAGAGGGAGTACGCTCTCACGAAGAGAACGGAAGCAGTTATTGAGGACAGTGACTGATGTATTTCGTTTAGTACCCATGAGTATATTTGTATTAGTTCCATTTATGGAATTGGCATTGCCCATTGCTCTAAAGTTTTTCCCGAATATGTTACCGAGTACGTTTCAAGATTCGTTGAAGGAGGAGGAGAAGATGAAGGGAGAGTTGCAGATGCGCATTAGTATGGCGGGATTTTTCCAAGAGTGAGTTTGAATGTGTGTATATTGGATGCATCGAGAGCTTTGGTGTTCTCTGTTGGAGAGGATGATTGTGTGGGTGAACTGTTCATTCAAGCGGAACCATTTTGTCTCACACATCTCTCTCTCTCTCTCTCTCTCTCTCTCTCTCTCTCTCTCTCTCTGGTTTATTCGACTTCCACGTCTTTGATGTTACCCGCGCACGCGACAGCACCCTTGCTGAATTGGCCAAGGAGCAAAAGAAATTTGCTCAACAACTTCGTAAAACCGATAGTAGTCCTACTACTACCGATGCCTCTTCGTCCTCCTCCGACAGCAACGACACCACTCAACAACTCTCCGAAAAAGAAGCCTCCGCCACCTCCTTCCTCTCCTTCCTCAAAAAAGCCCGTACCGGCCAAGCCATCCCCCCCGAAGTAATCATTAAATTTGCCAAATACTTTGAAGACAATCTAACTTTGGACAATATGGGCCGTATGCAATTGATTAATATGTGCAAATATATGGGAATCCCACCCTATGGGAATGACAATTTACTACGATTTCAATTACGGCATAGGATACGATTATTGAAAGATGATGATCAACGTATTTTATGGGAGGGGATTGATAGTTTAACTAAGATGGAATTACGGGAGGCATGTCGTGAGAGGGGGATGAGAAGTACGGGATTGAGCAAGGCGGCCTATCGGATGGCATTGCAACAATGGTTGGAATTGAGTGTGCAGAAGGATGTACCGATATCGTTACTTATTATGAGTAGGACTTTCTTTTTGCATGATGAAATGTTGGTGTCTGGGAGTGGTGGAGAAGAGGGGGTGGCTGGTGTTGGTGTGGGTGGTACCAGTGTTCCCTCGACCAATGATGGCGTTATAGGATTGGCCGATGCCATGTCCGGCATTGACAAGGAGGTATTAAATGAAATTGTTTTGGAAATGGCCTCGTCCGAGGAGAAGAGTTCAAATGCCGATGTAATTAAGATTCAATTGGAGGTATTGGAACATCAGAATGAGTTGATTAAGGAGGAGCAGGAGGAGAGAGATGCGGCCGTGGCGAAGAAATTGAAGGAGGAGAAGGAGAAGATTAGTGCAGGCATTGCATCGGTGGCTACCGGAGAGAAGGATGTCTTGAGAGATGGTGGTGTTACCGAAGGCGGAATGTTGAAAGAGATGGATACAACGACCATCACGGGACTTGGTGTCCAAGCGAGCGCCGATGCTACTGCTGTAACGACTGATGTTGCATCGACTATACCGAAAGAGAGCGTCAGCCTCAGTGGCAGTCGTGGCAGAGTCGTCGATGAAGATGTAGAGTTATCCACCGAGGAGATTGATGCCATATCACAATTGACTTCGCCCGATCCGGTACTTCGTGAACGAGAGGAGTTGAAACGCATTAAATGTAAAATGCAGGGCGAAAGTGCTGGAGTAGTTGTGGATTCCTCGGAGGAGGTTGATACATCGATGGAAGGAGGTTTGTCAGGCATTCCTCCTGCACGTGAACCTATATTGGTGGATGAGACTCAAGGAGTCGACAAGGAGTCAAAAGATATTTTAATGCTAGCGCAAGCAGATGCAACCACCATCGAAGCTGCCGCCAAGGAAGGACTATTGTGTGCCACTACTCCGACTACTGCATCTCACGACGAGGAACAACCACCGCTTTTGGTGGGTGACAGAAAGCTTCAAAAGGCAATTGATCGTCTCAAATCTCGCGTCGAGTCCATGGTAGGCAAGATCGAATCTCGATTAAGCGATATTGAAGTGAAGATTGGCAATAAGTTCCACTTACTCGACAAGGATGGTGATGGCGTATTAACCATGGAAGAGATGGCACAGGTCTTACAAACGGTATTAAAGCGTGAATTGACTGCCGAGGAGGCCATGGCTATTGCGAGTGACATGGATCAAAATAAAGATGGTGTGTTTAGCATTGCAGAATTGGCCCAATGGGCCGAGACGAATACGATAGTGAAGTTGGCCGAGGATGGTCGAGAGAAGGATTTGGATGATATGATCACGGAACGGGTGGCGAATTTGAATGAGAGGAACAAGCTGGAGCAGCAGCAGCAGCAGCAGCAGAAGTAGGTGACTTCAGAAGACTAGTCGAGTTTATGCAAAAGTGAATAAATATGTGTACAAACAAAGTGATGATGATGGTCGTTCGTCGTCATTGTGTTTGGTGTCTAGAAATAGCAGAGTATATTCAGTGCAGTGTATCTAGTTCCGGACCTATCAGCTATCACTTGCCCCTCAACCGTACATTATGCACCATCCCATCTCCCATTTCTCTCGTCTTGTCACCACTGTCGACGTAGTAACGCTGGCTGCTGCTGCTACTGCTGCTGTACAATGGCGGCAGTGACGACGACAATGTCAACAAGCAGCACGGGTAATGGTCGCGCCTAGATGATATTGAGGAGCATTGAACACCAAAGATGAGGGTAACGATGATGAGAGGGCCATGACGAGGAGGAATAGCGTAGGGTGGCACACCATAGCCATGGCGGACGACAGCACCATGGAATCGTCTCAACGGCTAGATGTTCAGTTCCAAACGGTGTGTCTCCAGATTGGGTGCAGAACATCACAACTCCAACGCATCACTCTTCCTCTTCTTCCCCACCGCATCACCACCATGTTGCACACTTCCAGTGCCAAACAGATGCGGCGAACCTCGAACAACATCATACATTATTGAATACCCAAGGTCGTCCCTACCTATCCATTCGATAGCGTAAACCGAAACAGACTATGGCATGCGCGCAAAGAGAGGAATATTCTTTGCACGTTCTCTTCTTGAAAAATGATGTTTCAATATCTTCTCACAAGCTACTTCCAACTTGTCCTCGTTATTATTCATTCCCAACATGGCATGAATATATTTCGGGAGTGAAAGGTTATGGGAGATTTCATCAAAGCCAGGATCATATTCCTCGGCTGCGTGATCGCACCTTTCTACAAGCCATCCACAAAGCGTGTGGTTTGAGGAGAAAGTCCTGTTGATGCGTCTTCTGTCCCAGAGTACACGGCCCAGAGCTGTCCACACCCTCATTATAAGCACAATGCTATTGGCCAACTCTATATGCAGTTTGTCTAAACACGAGTCTCTCTTCAATCCCTTGACAATCTCACGTATGCCATTGTTGTCCATGTAGCTTGTAATGAAGAGATTCTTTCATAAAGAATTTGGATTCCTCAAAAGATTTGAGAAGCCTTGCCATCCATCTAATGCGATGGTCTGATTGAGGGCGCTAATGCGGATGTCAAGTGTTGTTAATGTCTTATTGTTGGTCAATGCTTCTCCCAAGTTTATAACATCATCATTGCCAATCTTTTCAAGGATCAAGGTATCCATTGCAGAATTAGGATTTTTCAAACATGTCGAAAGTCCTTGCCAAACTTCGCGTGAGATGTTGTGATCGCTGATGTAAATATGGAGAACATTGATTGTCGTGTTTATGGCCAATACCTTCCCCTAACATATTACGTCATTGTCGTTGAAGAGATAGGCATAGAGACTCTAAATTTTGGATGCAGAATTTGTGAACAAGTTGGCTAACGCCTCACCTCCCATCATTCCAAGATGCATCTTCTCTAAACAAAGTTCAGATACACTGTGTACGTTGATCAGTGAAGCAAAGAACACAGCTATGCTCTTGTCTGACACCTTTGGATTTATTAAGTTGATGCGCTTCAATTGGCTGTTGTTGCATCATGACAGCGCCAGAGATAGAGAATTGAGTGTCCATGATTTGGCGCGATAGAGTTCAATGCACCTGAGATTGACGTTGCACTCAAAAAATGGAACGAGACCTTGAAACATATCTGGCTCGGGCTCATACAAATTCAGCCACAATTTTAACAATTCAATAGAACGATTGCGTGTCATCCCCTGAAACAGTTCCACCAAAACATCATTGCATATGCATTGAGAGAGATTGATGTATACCTCTTTTAACATGAGACTGTCACCAATCGCCTTGCCAGCTTTTTCTATTGGGCATCCCATGAGATGCACGTCCCTAACGCCGTCGTTATAACACTCTAGGTAAAGGGATGTTTTGTTTCTGTCTAAAGAATAGTGGCCGCCGGTGTCAACAGACCACATGAAATGGCATAGGCTATCATCTACATCGACGTTGTAGTGGTCGTCGTCGCTGCTGCTTGCATAACTGAATTCATCTTCTTCATCGTCATCACTGAGGGTCTGGAGAAATAATCAATGGGAGAATCGCTGCCGCTCGGTAATTCTTCCTCTTCATTCATAGTATTTGATAGTTGAAGCGGCGACTAGTGACGTAGGTCGGTAGCGTAGTAGATAATAGATAGCGGATGCCATCGTCTCGGTGCTCGGTATTAGATAATTGTATGTAGTACTCGGTAGAGGAGGTGTTGGAATTGAAGATTGAATATTGAAGAGTATCATCTTATGTGTTATGTGAAATTGGCGGGAACTGGAAGGTGTTGTTGTTAAGTATCTTTTTCAATTTCAATTTCAATACGTCCGCTGTCGTGTTCCAGTCGAAAGAGATAAATGGCGGAAGTGGATAGTGAGTGGCGAAAATGGCGGGAAGAACTACCAGTTTCGCGCGAAAAAGATGGTTCGTCTGAGCTGGTTTCTCCGAAATGTGCGCATGGTGGGTACGTGGCCAGCTGTTCTGCCAGATTGCCAGACTGTCCGTCTGGACAATATCCAAAAGGTCGAGAAAAAAGCATACGAAAATAATGAGTTAAGGCTATTTTGATTTCTATGCCATTTCACAACCAGCACACACAAAACAGCTGCGACGCAGCTGCACGGACAGCTGTTGCGCGACCGAACCGAACCCATCCTCCAAAAAGTGCACCAAAATTTTCTGAAATTCGGTGCCGCCATCATACTCCTAAAGACACTTACCCCCGACCCCGCCCCATCATGGCATCATCATGGTGCATTCATAGTCGTGGGCGTCTCCGTCTGAGTCCTCTCCCCCATCATCACTGGCGTAGTAGTAGGTCTCATTAGATAACTATCGTTTTTGCAGCCATGGCAAACCATCATCATCATCATCATCATCATCATCACGCCGCCAGCAACAACAGCAGCAGCAATGCCAATGCCGCCAGTCAAGAGGAGTTCAGTGTCACAATTGCCGCATCGGCTGCCCTCATCCTTGCTCCTGCTCCTCCCAACATCAACTCTGGCAATAGCACTTCGCCATCGTCTACAGCAGGAGCAACGTCAACATCATCATCATCAGCCGGTGGAGCAACAGCAGCAGTGCCGCCAATCCAACACATCATTCACGCCGTTACTGTCACCCAGCCTCATCAATGTTGGACAGTCCTCCGGAATCATTTGGATTTTTTAACCATGGATGTAGCACTTGGCAATTCCTCCGTGGAGGGATTTCCCAATTTTCCATCCAATGGTAGCACTGCTGGTGCAGGTGCAGCTGGTGTAGCAGTAGGGGCAGACCCATCCCAAGTCGCTGCCATCCTCTCGGCACGTCATACCGCCAACTCCTGGCTCCTCTCCATACTGCAAATTCCAATTGTACGGAATAGTACCATCATGAGACAATTTTTATGTTATGATGCCAATGTAGTCCCGGTGCAGTTTGAGGGATTGGCTTGGATACATTTTCAAGATGCTGCTGCTGCTGCTGCTGCTGGAGGAGTTGGGGGAGGAGGTGCCGATGCTGCTGCGGGGGGAGCAGCGGGGGGACAATCCATCATTGCTGGAGGAGCAGGTGGTGTTGGCGGAGTCGTAGCTTCGACCAATCCATCATCCGCTGCTGCGGCGCTGTCCTACGCAGCAGTGACTGCGCGAGGTACCACCTCCCTTCCACCACCACGTCCCACATCCCGTACCAACCTCGATGAAATGGAAATGGAGGATATGTTCACCCTCGACGATGAAGAAGACCATGATGGCAATCCCAATGAAGACGACGATGGGCGGGGGGATGACGGGGAAGAAGATGATGATGATGATGTACACTCCATTGCATCCTACGAGAATGAAGACGACGATGACGACGGTGATGTGAAGATTGACGACGATGACGATTATGACGATGACGCCGAATATCTCCATGGCCGATATGAACCCACCGATGAAACATTGTCACCAGCGGAAGTTATGGAAATACAACAAGATACTGTCGAAATGGTCGAGGATGTGGGTAGTCTAGCACAGAGTTTGGGGGCTAGTCATTTGGGTAGGAGCTTGAATTTACAACGGGAGTTTATGGCTGCGGCGCAAGCGAGGGTGGTGCAGGCTCAACAACAGCAGCAGCAGCAGGCTCAGCAACAGCATCCTGATAACATGATTGGCGGCGGTGGAAACATGCTGGGGGGAGGAATTCACATTATGGATCAAGGACAACACCACAGTACTACTATTACTGCCCAAGGTTCGTCTTCTTCTTCGACATTGCCATCCGTCGGGGAGGGAGGGATTGGTGGGGCCATGGCCATGGCTGCCGATCTTCCACAAGCAGCAGCTTTATCGACGCAACCACATGTCCAAGGCCTCGGGGATAGTTTCCATCGAACGGCACCCGTATCGGCACCAAAGTTGGATTCGTTTAATATGATCAAGGTTATTGGAAAGGGATCGTTTGGTAAGTGTGCAGTTATCCGCAATAACCGCTTGCCGACGACAGTTTGTCACATGTGGTATTAATAATATTATTTGTCCCCCCACCCCCCTCCTCGTTTCATCCACAGGGAAGGTATTCCTCGTGCGAGAGAAACAATCCCACGAAATGTTTGCTCTCAAGGTATTAAAGAAGGACAATATCATCAATCGCAATCAAGTCGAACATACCAAGACCGAACGTTCCGTATTGGGGTATGTCAAACATCCCTTCATCGTGGGGTTGAACATGGCCTTTCAATCCAAGGACAAATTGTACTTTGTATTGGATTATTGTGCCGGTGGAGAATTATTCTTCCATTTGGGCAAGGTTGGGAAATTTTCGGAACAACGGGCCTGTTTCTATGCCGCCGAAATTACTTTGGCCATTGATTATGTCCATGATTTGGACATTGTGTATCGAGATTTGAAACCCGAGAATGTCCTTCTTGATTCACGAGGACATGTTCGCCTTACGGACTTTGGATTGTCGAAGGAGGGGATATCAAACTCGTCCAGTGGTGCAAATAGCTTCTGCGGCACACCGGAATACTTGGCACCTGAAATTCTTAACAGGCAAGGTCATGGCCGTGCCGTCGACTGGTGGTCCTTGGGGGCATTGCTCTTTGAAATGCTCACCGGTCTCCCACCCTTCTATTGTCGTGATCGTGAGAAGCTCTTTGAGAAGATCCGTCGCGGAACGTTGGAATATCCCAAGTATCTCTCACCGCGTGCCACAGTAATTCTACGTGGATTGTTGACCAAGGATCCGCAACGACGATTGGGTTCTGGTCCGAATGATGCTGGGGATATTAAGGCACAAGAATTCTTTGCTGATTTGGATTGGAATAAGTTGATGAGGGGTGAGATCCCACCTCCGTGGGATCCTCAGATTAATGGAAGTCTTGATACCAGTCAATTCGATCATGAGTTTACGAATATGCCCCTTAATAGTCCGGGGGCATTCCAGGTGAGTATTGTGTGTATTGTTCTCGAGGAGGATGAGGAATTGCTGTCGCATGTTGTGGTGTTGTCGATTTGATATCAATTTCACATCATGCGAACCACCTTGGACGACGACTCATAATTATCATCTTCTTTGGTTCATTTGACTTAGGGACACCTTGGAACAACCCCCGCGGATAATGTGTTTGAAGGATTCACTTTCACGGACAGGACGTTCTATGCTCCTCCACGTAGTAAAGCGTCATGAATAATTTTTACTAGGAGGAGATGATGACGATTCCCTGCTCCGAGCCCGAGCGATCAAGATGAAGGAGGTTACAGTTTGATGGTTGCGACGACACACTCTTCCGAAAAGAATTATTCTCTAGTCTACGGACTGTGATTCTCCTCCGTTCGTCTCTCAAAATCCATGCTGTCAATGTGTAATATCACCGTTTCTGTTTTACATATGATCCTTATTGTCAAGCATGTCATTAGTAGTTAGTAGCAAGTCATTAGTTTTGTAACGGAGATCGAGCGCATGTTCATTTTACGATTATGTTAGGCCAAAACTAATGACGATAGTAACACGAAAACTGTATCCACTACTACTACTACTTCATGTACTACTATCACTATGATTCTAACCCAACAATGATGTTGAAAAGTAGGAGCACCGTCCGCTCTAATGAAGGCCAGCAATCATAGGTGTAGAGATATTGCGAAGTGTTGCAGACGTTGCAAAGGCAAGGACTAAGAAGATATTGCGTGCTAGTGAAGAATTTTGAAATCTTCTTTCCTGCGGATCTCATTGATGGAAGGGCAAGAATGAGGTGAAGAAGATTGATGTGAAGAACGAAGAAGAAAAAATGCTATGCCAATGTCAATGGGGGAATAGTAAGGGTACAGCAGTCGTTCGGGTCGACGAGCTTAACTTTCTAGAAGAGAACGAACAAAGAATCTAGGTGTGCAGGTCGAAAATCAATGCTGAACTTTAACAAAGAAGAATAGCAGCACGCTCAGCATAGTACAATCCTAAAATCCTACTCCTACAAAACAGGTGCGACGATTTCACAATTCATACTATTATAACGTTTCTCTCAGCTCTCAGGACAAGATCATAGAACAAGCAGAAATCTAATTCAGAACAGAAGCGTCTTGTTAATAGTGCACTCTCAGTGCGAATGCGTCTATCAGATCATTTGTTCTCGATTGGATATTGGATCCTTGATTACAACAGTCAGTTTTGTTGATGGCTTGGGTTTGGCTTCTTCGTAGCTGATTTCATTGTTGGCTTGGTAATACCAGGTCTCATTATTGGCTTCTTGGTGGTCGGGAGTTTGTGAGTTGGCTGACTTGTTGGACTGACAGTAACGATAACTACCACCACATCATTTGCATCGATTGGAGGGAACACAAACGCTGAGTTGTTGACTGTATCTCCACAACAACCAAATTCGCAGCAGAGTTGGCTGACGCTTTCTTCCAAGATTGTGTCAAAACTCCCATTAGTAATCTGCGTTTGGATGATGTCATCCACAATTGCTGCGTATGCTGCGACATCAACTTGCTGATTGGGGCACGATGGATCTGTGCATTTCTCTTCGATGGTAAGGTCATAGCTCACAGTGAGAGAACCATTCGAATTGGGAGTGGTGCTTGTAATCTTTACCGACTTCACTGTTTGATAGCTTTGATCCAACCCCAGCAAAACGATATCAGCAATTGTCTTCTCAAAGACAAGAACTTCCGCATCTCTTAAGGAAATTTCTTGCAAACCACGAAGGGAGAAAAGTCCAGAGGTTGATGTTGTTGTACCTGGCGGGGAAACTTCTACAGATCCGGGAAGGGTAATTTCAACACCAGGTTCAGTGTTTGGCGTTGGCATCGCAGTTGTTGGGCTCGATGATGGACTTGTGGTAGTGGGGGAATTGGATGGACTTGAGGTTGTGGGTGCATGGGATGGGTTTGAAGTGCTTGGCTGTTGCGATGATGATGTAGTTGGACGTGAAGATGGACTTGTGGTTGTGGGGGGGTTTGACGGGCTTGGGGTTGGTGCGTTTGTGGTGGGCGCATTCGACGGGCTGTGAGTAAACTGGGTTCATCAGAATCAGGCAGTATTCATACCGCAGCGACGAGTAGTGGGTAGGAAAAGAAAGAAAGAAAGAAAGATAATCCGAAAATACAAAGAAACAATGGCGAAATTCATAAGCCGCAGCAGGGACGAGTAGGTAGAAAAACAATAGCAATATCCCGAAAATGCAAAGAAAGAATAATGATGATGAGGACTTGGAGAATTTTCTTGACAACAATCGGAAGCAAATCGCGCATACTTACCCCCGGACATGTCCCCGCAAGAGAGGCTTGATTCGCCGACATGCATTCATAAGCTGCGTTGCAACAATTGCTCAAATCAGAAAAAATGGAACGAACGGAGAACCTCCCTGCATCATAGCATGCCTTGTAAGCATTACATGAAGTATTCATATTTTGGATCGATCCCTCGAAACCACCTCCATGTCTACAAGCGTTGGATTCATTGCAGGAGTCAAAAACATTTCCAACCGCTCCCTTCTTTCCCAGCATGAAACATGCGCGTGTCCCATTGCATGACTCTTGAACATTTCCAACTACTCCGTCCTTCCCAAGGTCATAACACGAATATGTTCCAGTGCATGAGTCATGGACTGATCCTACTACTGATCCAATATTTGCTCCGAGACCATCGCAGGAGTTTCGACCAATGCATGAACCTTGAACATTTCCTACCCGTCCATATTGTGCTCCCAGATTAAAACAAGCAACGGATCCTCTGCATGAATCTCGAACATCTCCTACCGCTCCTTTGTATCCAAGATTCCAACAAGAGTGTGACCCCTCATTGCACGAATTCACCACAATCCCAACAGTTCCCAGGCCTTGCCCGCCAGCAAAGCTGCATGCTCCATCTCCTATGCAACTATTCACCACGACTGGGATGTGGGCATGTAAGCAAGTGTTGACAGCTCCATTACAACTTCCGTCCTTGCATACTTTGCCCGTGAACCCCCAACAAGCATCATCACCCACGCAGCACTTCCCCTCGCAGGCAGTTGCGCAAGGGACAAACGTACTGCCCCTGACAAAACCATTTAAACAATCAACATAGCCTTCAGGGCACAGCTGATTCGCTGTTGGACTGGCGGTGGTAGGTGTACTGGTGGGAGCAGTGTTTTGGGAAGATGGACTTGATGTGGCTGGCAAAGTGGTTGGAACACTAGCACCACTCGTCGGAATTGTAGTGGTAGGGGAAAACGTGAGATTCGTGGTAGGAATCCTTGTAGGTTGGGTGTTTGGTGCAGTCGGTAGTAATGAAGGAATGGCAGTGACAGTCGTGGGAGCCGCAGTAGGTTTGCTTGTACTCGTCATACTACTGGGTGCGCCACTTGATGTTGATGGACTCGTAGAAACTGGTGCGTTTGTGGTAGGCACAATGGACGGGGTGGGGGCAGCGGTTGGCCTTTTGGTGGCAGCGGTATTAAGGGGCGATGGGCTAGCAGTTGTAGGAGAAGTGGTTGGCCCTTCACTCATTGGACTTGCTGTGTCAGCTGTAGGTTCAGTGGTGGTCGGCAGAGATGTAGGCGGAATGTTGGTACTCGATGGACTGCTGGGAGCAGAAGACGAAGTTGGTGCGTTTGTGATGGGCGCATTCGACGGGCTGTGAGTAAACTATCATCGAACGATATTCATACCACAGTGCCGATTTGGTAGAGAGAGAAAATATAACCCGAAAAATGCAAAGAAACAATGATGACGAGGACTGAGGATGAGGTCTTCAATTTTACTTGATAACAATCGGAAGCAAATCGCGCACTTACTCCCGGGCATGTCCCCGCAAGAGAGGTTTGACTTGCCGCCATGCATTCAAAAGCTGAATTGCAACAATTGCTCATGTCAGATAAAATGGAACGAGTGGACGTCCTTCCTGCATCAAAGCATGCCTTGTAAGCATTGCATGAAGTATTCATATTTTGGATCGATCCTTCGATAATACCTCCATGTCTGCAAGCGTTGGATTCATTGCAGGAGTCAAAAACATTTCCAACCGCTCCCTTTTTTCCGAGCATGTAACATGCACGTGTCCCATTGCATGACTCTTGAACATTTCCAACTACTCCGTCCTTCCCAAGGTCGTAACACGAATATGCTTCAATGCATGAGTCATGGACTGATCCTACTACTGATCCAACATTTTCTCCGAGACCATCGCAGGAGTTTCGACCAATGCATGAACCTTGAACACTTTCTACCCGTCCATATTGTGATCCGAGATTACGACAAGCAACGAACCCACTGCATGAATCCCGAACATCTCCTACCGCTCCTTTGTATCCAAGATTCCAACAAGAGTGTGACCCCTCATTGCACGAATTCACCACAATCCCAACAGTTCCCAGGCCTTGCCCGCCAGCAAAGCTGCATGCTCCATCTCCTATGCAACTATTCACCACGACTGGGATGTGGGCATGTAAGCAAGTGTTGACAGCTCCATTACAACTTCCGTCCTTGCATACTTTGCCCGTGAACCCCCAACAAGCATCATCACCCACGCAGCACTTCCCCTCGCAGGCAGTTGCGCAAGGGACAAACGTACTGCCCCTGACAAAACCATTTAAACAATCAACATAGCCTTCAGGGCACAGCTGATTCGTTGTTGGGCTGACGGTGGTAGGTGTACTGGTGGGAGCAGTGTTTTGGGAAGATGGACTAGCTGTTGCTGAGGATGTAGGCATACTGATCGTCGGCGCATTACTAAACGGAGTGGCAGTGGTGGGTGGTGACGTTGTGGGAATGATGGTGACCTCTTTGCTGGGTGCACTCGATGACGGACCTGCGGTAGTGGGGGCATTCGATGGGATCGTTGGGGATGTGGGTGCAGGGGATGAATTGCTTGTTGTTGGACTTGATGTTGATGAACCTGGACTTGTTGAGGTACTAATTGGGATTGGGGTTGGTGCATTCGTCAATGGCGGCGCACTTGGGTTTGGTGTGGGTGCACGGGATGGACTAGCTGTTGCTGAGGATGTAGGCAAAGTGGTCGTCGGGCCACTACTTAACAGAGTGCTGGTAGCGGTGGGTGGTGCCGTTGTGGGAATACTGGTGACCTCGTTGCTGGGCGCACCTGATGACGGACCTGCGGTAGTGGGGGCATTAGTTAATGGAATTGTTGGGGATGTGGGTGCAGGGGATGAATTGCTTGTTGTTGGACTTGATGATACTGGACTTGTTGAGGTAATTGGGATTGGGGTTGGTGCAATCGTCGATGGCGGACTTGGGTTCGGTGTGGGTGCACGGGATGGACTAGCAGTGGTATTGGTTGGAGCATCAGTGCTTGCAGGACTGGGTATGGTCGTCAATTGCAGTGCCCTGCTGCTGGCGACGACGCTTGCGGCCACATTACGACGATCGCCCTGACCAACACGAGCCGAGATCGTCTTATGAGACAAAATGCCTGCATCGGCGTCATGATCGATCGTCTCAGTATTTGGAGGAGCATCAAGATGGAGATCAGGCTCCTCAGCCACCACCAGGACTTCTTCGGCTTCAGAAGCGAGGACGACAGTCGACGCAAACAAAAGCATCGATATAGTCCCATTCGAGAAGCGCATGGTGCAATGTGCTTCTTGTAGGCCCCGTCGTGATAAATGCGATCGTCAGGGTCGGTGTCGCCTTCGTGTGGTGTTGTGGATGTTGGTATGTATCATTAATAGCTTCTGGACGACGATGCAGCTTGCTACTGTTGTTCTTGCTCGTCACCGTATTGGCAATGAGGGGCGGGGACGGAGGATCATTTATGAATGATCACATTGTTATTATGATGGAAGAATGGTGTTTCACTTCGGTTGCAGACCATGCTGAAGCGTACTGACGATATGAACCGAACTCCAATTCAGGGTTCGGATCTTACCAAAACGAGAACACTGAAAATGCGATGAACGCTTTGACCCCGCCATTATCAATGGTGCAGGATTGACGAGGTTGAGTGACGACCGACGATGAGATTCGCCCTGGTCGGCATCGACAGGGCCCCAGCCAAAGTATTGAAATA
Source organism: Discostella pseudostelligera (assembly GCA_036940085.1). NCBI lineage: Eukaryota > Bacillariophyta > Thalassiosirophyceae > Thalassiosirales > Thalassiosiraceae > Discostella > Discostella pseudostelligera. The sequence continues at coordinate 23,692 of JALLBK010000025.1, forward strand.
ACTTGTAGTTATCGCATTCTTGACACTGCTCTCCTGGACACTCTCTCGATTCTCGAGCACCAGCTCCAGCAGATTCAAAAACACAACACGATACTGCGTAAACAGACGACTACGATAACTCTCGTAGATCCCTCAAAGTAGGTCATCATCATTCCTGCCTTGTGAAATACTATGGCACTACTATGGCTACTGCAGATTGCATTCCATTGCCTGTTTCTTAAAATCACAAACAACCATCGACCTTGGCTCTCCGATATTAGTTATCCCCTTCTCCCCCCACTCACTTGTTCAATCATTCATATGAGTGGTTGGACCACCGCCAATCGTCGGACTTGAAGTGGTAGGAAGAATAGTGGGGTTCCTGTTCGGTTTCTTTGTTCGAGGTTTCTTGGTGTTTGGGGCAGTTGTTGTTGATGAAGGAATGTCAGTAGTAGTGGTGGGAGTGGCAGTAGGTTTGATTGTGCTCGTCATGCTGCTGCTGGGTGCACCACTTGATGGACTCGAAGAAACTGGTGCGTTGGTGGTGCTGGGCACAATGGACGGGATGGGAGCGGCGGTTGGGGAAGCAGCAGTATTAAGGGACGATGGGCTAGCAGTTGTAGGAAAAGTGGTTGGCCCATGATCACTCATTGGACTTGCTGTGTTAGCTGTAGGTTCAGTGGTGGTAGGCATAGGTGTAGGTGGAATGGCGCTCGATGGACTTGGGGCTGACGATGAGGTGGTTGGTGGTGCGTTTGTGGTGGGCCCATTCGACGGGCTGTACGTTAACTATTCATCAGAATCAGGCAGTATTTACACCGCATATGCCAAAACAAAGAAACAATGATGACGAGGATTGGAAGAAAAAGCGATGGTTTGGTGAGAGTATACATGGACGCGAGCAGTCAAATCATGTTTGTTGGCAGCAACGTTGTTTGATCTCTTCACTCAAGCTCTTACCGCCTGGCATTCATCTGGGAGAGAGGTTTGATTCGCCCAATAGCATTCATAAGGTGTGTTACAACAATTGTTCATGTTTGATGAAATATGAAGTGGATACGTCAAGCCCCTTCCTGCATGCTTGCATGCATGATGAGCATTACACGACGATGAAATGCTTTTCATGGATCCTCCATAACTAGCCCCCCTATTACAAGCGTCTACTCCATTGCAAGAGTGAAGCAGATTTCCTGCTGTTCCTTTTATCCTCGTAAGAAACAGGCACGAAGTCGGTGCATTACACGAGTTGAGAACATTTCCTACTGTTCCCAATTTTCCAAGGAGGAAACATGATTGAAATCCATGGCAAGAGTCTAGAATATCTCCCACCGCTCCAAAGTACTCTCCAACTTTGAAACAAGCGAATTCTCCTCCGTTGCATGAATTTTGAACGTTTCCTACTGCTCCATCCTGACCAAGTCGACTACAAGACTCTACTCCATAGCAAGAGTCTTGAACATTTCCTACTATTCCTTTGTATCCAAGGTCATAACAATTACGTGTTCCATTGCATGCGTTCACAAATTTTCCAACAGTTCCTTGCTTCCCAACCCTGTAGCATGCTGTAACACCTCCTCGGCAGCTATTCACCACCGATGGGATATTCGCGAATTGGCAAGCTCTTTCGCCGTCACAGCTTCCATCCTTGCAAATTTTCCCGGTGAAGCTATTACAAGCATTAGTTCCACGACAGCAATTTACTCCACAGGCAGCTGCGCAGGTGGTGGTGATGCTTCCCTTGACGAATCCATTTACGCAATCAACATAGCCTTGAGAGCACCGCTGGGCCACGGGTGTTGGAAAACTTGTTGGACTTGCAGTCGTCGTCGCCTGCAGCCCCCTTCGAGTGCTTTTGTTCTTGAGGACACTCCTCCTACTCCTTGGCGACATGTTGCCAATATCACTCCCCGCTGCTATGGCTGTTCGAGGAGACAAAATGCCCGAATCGGCGTGATCGTGGTTGGTAGCATCGTCTGGCTGCTCGGTCGATGATTCCTCGGATTGAGTAGCAAGGATTACAGTCGAAAAAAATAGCGATACAGTTCCATTTGAGAAGCGCATGGTTGTCGAGGGGAGAAGAGGATGCAAATCGTCTGACTGGAAATGCGAGGAGTAGTAACTCTTGGCAACTCGTCGTGATGTTCATTACATCGAAGTTGGGTGACGTGGATTAGTATCATGAGTTATCGGAAATGATCAATTGGAGATTGGAGTGCTGCGGCCGCAAGGATCAGCAGGATCGGTTTGTTGCAGTTGCAGTTGGGGTTATGGTTCTGAAAAGCGGCTCGTCTTCTTGTCCCACATTCGAACCGGAACCCAAAATCCGATCTGAGCCAGAAACCAGAACCCTGATGCGTGAAGATTCAAGCAGCAGCAGTCGTATGTCGTATCCGCCGTCCGCCCCAAAAAGCGAAAGAGAGCTGAGCAAGAACCATATCCTAATGCTGTGAAGGAATAAAATTACCTCATCGCACCACATATTACGTACCTCGTTTATCGATGATGATGAATGCATTGCATCGTTCGTACATTCGTATGGTAACTCCCAGATGCACAAGGAAACGAGCAGCCAACCCTCTTGATTCCTGATCATATCTCACAAGGGCCGGGTGTCCTCCTCTCTCTGAGATGTGCCATGCACCTTCCAATTACAAATGCAATGGCTTCTGGTGCAATGAGTAATTACGCTTCCTTTTCATTTACTTGTTGATATTTGAACACCTTTGAGGCCACGACGACAATTTTCAACGAGAGGGACGAGAGCGCGAGGAACTCACGTTTTTGTCGAGGTTATCGGCCTTGTATGTCGGCGTCGCCTGCTGAATGAATTGCATTCCATTACCTGTTTCATGACAACACAAACCATCGACCTTGTTGGTTCTCTGATGTTGAGTTATCCCCTTCTTCGTTCTTCCCCCAATCATTTACGACGAAGTAAATAATCATGTACTAGTAATTTCATAACCCTTATCTCTCCGCGTCTTTAGTCTCTCTACCTCCCACGCGCTCTCATCTCGTCTTCAAAATATAATATGTTCCGCCAACTCCAATCCATCATCCCACCCCATCAATGCAAATATCTTCGTACACGCCCATCCCGAAAATATCGGCACCACAAAATTATCATCCAAATGAAATGGTGGCACCGGTATACCCAGCACTTTCTTCGGCATGGTCAACGCCGGTGTCGGTACCGCCAAGTCGGCAAACGCACCCGCAAATCCCAGCAACAATGATGCACATATCACAGCCATTTCACCCCCCGGCACGCCCCGAACTCCCCACTTGGCAATCTTGAACACACGATAATTAAATGGAAAACAAAATAATGCCCCGCCAACAAATCCCAATATACCCTTATTCCGTCCCAACCCTCCCAATCCATTCTCAATCCGACTCCAATAGATGTGTCGTGTCCGTCGTCCAAAGTACGATGCGCTTGGATCGGCCAGTGCCAATTGACATATCCCCATAGTGCCTGCAGTTTTTGGAAAGAGGTACGCACTGGCAGTAACACCGGCAAAGTAATAAAAGCTACCTGTAAACATGCCTTCCATTTCATGTTTGCGCAATGCCCCACCGAGGATATAATGCAAAGTAACATTCATCCAATGGAAGCCACGACGATAACGCAATAGTTCCATTAGGAGGGTGGAGGAGGTGAGTATTGCCATGGAGGGGAGGAACTTATGTTTGGGTATGAATTGATTTAAGCAAGCGAAGAAAATTCCAAAGCCAGCGTGGGTTAATTTGCGTGAGAGATTGGTAGCATTGCGATTTTTGAGTTTTTTGGAAATGACTACATGGGCATCTTCTTCTTCGGCGGTGGTGGTGGTATCGTCCGCTTTGACTGAGTTTGTTGCTGACTCCTCATGGTGCTGCTGCTGCTGCTGCTGTCTGTCAAAGTTGATATTATTGTTGTTGTTTGGGAACGGCGACGGAGGGATGGGAGCTGCTGCACCAGCATCAGTGTCACGTTGTGCCTTGGTTCCGCCCCCCTCGCCATTGTTGTTGCCGCTACCGATGTCGCCCGCGCGCAGCAGCAAGGAGGAATAATTTCGTCGAGATAATAATTGCGAAGAGGTTGATTTCCAATGTAGCCACGGTCGTTGATGTCGTTGGCGTCGTGAGGGAAGCAGGGGGCTGTGGGCGCCGACGACGACAAATAATGACGACGACGTCAGTAGTAGCGGCAGCAGTAGTAATAATAGCGGCGGCGGTGGCAGCCACCTACGACTACGAGATAATGATGGCGTTGGCATTGTCGTGGATGACTTCATCAGGCTAGTGGTGGTGGCAGCGGTGGTGGACCTCATTGTCATTGCGCGGCAGAGTACTACTAGTAGGACTAGTATGGTACTAGGACTTGGACGTCGTCGTCGCCATGGTCCATGCACCGTGCCTTGCGTAAGATACTCCTAGGAGAAATAGATCGTTGGTCGGTTGGAACTCGTTGACACCCTCCCGCCAAATCGCTGATGTCGTTGTTCCATCCATCGGGAGACGACTTTTGGCGGGAAACCGTACCATTATTTGGCGGGAAGTCCGAAAATGCGACTCGAAACGGCTAAATCTTCCAGGTGGAAGTTCGGTCCATTCCAGGTGGAAGGTCAAGTCGAATAGGAGTATGGTACTACCGAAGCTCAATTCATTGATAGAGGCTTGTCCACCATGTCGTTCGCGATTCCAATCAACACTCGAGTTTCAGATGACGGATTATTGTCGATAGTGAGGAGAACGAAGATCATTCGGAACATGAACTGCAGTACAATGATGATTTACTCAATACTTGTTGTTGATACAATGCTACCCAAATATATGAATGACTACTTTCTCTCTCTCTCTCCATCGAATATATATAAATTTGATACAATTGCTTTTACAAATGTTGTTGTGTGCTTTGTCACTCATTGGGCAAGGAAATTCTGAACGCCGAGATCACAAAAGTCAAAGACGACGACGCTTAATTCTAGGTCATTGCTGTCTGTGTCTGGCCAAAATCGTCCTCTCTTCCGACACACACTTACTCTCCATCAACATCCGATCGCTTCACAAATCGTCCCTTAATTCTAGGCCGACTATCCGCCAACTTCTTCCGACAATCATACTTGATTTTCTTCCTCCATGTCCGAACCATACGTTTCGTATGAAACTTGGCAATTCGCGATCGGCGTTCCTCGGGTAAATATATACCGATGCGTCCGCCCTTGTTTAAGAGATCCATGGGGCAGGAAGTGTGAGATACGGAATATCCATCTTGGTTGGTAGTTGTGGTGGCAGAAGTGGAAGACGAGGAGGATGGGAGCATCATCGACATACCTCCCCCGGCAATGGCGGCGGCGGCAGCATCACTCCCATGGGGCATGTGGATGGTATCGTCCGTAAATGCTTGGGGGTAATACATGCGCGACGACGACGACGATGACGGAAAGGTAGTAGTGCTGGCGTCACCTTCATTAGACGGTGATTCCGGACTCGACTTATTGGGGTGCGCAGAAGACGAATACATACGAGGCTTTGCTTTGGCGCGTGAGCTCTTCGGGTGGTGAGACGATGTTTTCCCTTGGACAGTCTTGGTGGTGGATGCATCAGACGACGACGAGGCACCACCCTTTCGTTGAGTATGACGTTGTTGTGGATGCTGCATTGCCGCCGCCGCCGCCGATGTGGAAGGAGTTGGATTCAGACCCAGCAACAAGCTATGCGGATCCATACAAGATACATCTTGGTGAGAGGATAATGTCGAATCTAAAGCAGCAGCACCATCATTCGACGTGGTAGTAGTACCACCTACTCCTCCTGCGACATTACTTTCATCTTGCGTAATATGTTGCATTAGGGCCAATGTTTCATGTATACCTCCGTCGCGGAAACTTGTAGGATCGAAGATGATAGAGTCTCCTCTTGGTCGATTTCCCTGTTGAGGAATGTAGTAACTCGTCGTCTGCATTGGCGTCGTCGTAGCAGTAGAAGTTGCACCACTGTAATAGACAGGAGGAACTGGCGGGAGGGGTTCATCTTCATTAATTCCAAAGGAGAAGAATTCAAATGAAAATCCACGATCTCGACGAGCAGCGGCGGTATGAGCAGCGGTACCACCACCACGACCACCAACTCCGTAGCAATCCTCTTTGAATGTAACATTCTTATTGTTCGTACCACCCGAGGTCGTCATCTCATCATCGGTCTTGTCGCAATGGAGAGAATCCACAAACTCGAGAACTGCGGCTGTTGATGTTGGAGAGTAGTGGTATCACAAAAGAATATGTTGATATGAGACATTCACTGTCAAGCATCAGGGAAACAAACAACCGATATATCCACAAAGTACACTACTACTCACGATCCAAATCAATGGAAAAGATCCGGCCTCGACCAACTTGATGAGGATGAGCATCCATACCCCCTCCACCGACTGCCGATGCCGCCGCTCCTGCACCCGCTACCGCAGCGGAGGAGGAGGAAGATGCCATCATCAATCCATCACTTTGATAATGTTGAGAAAACATACTCTCGGCAATATTGGCCATGATTTGTCCACCGCCACCATTATCATTGCCATCCATTGGATTGGTTGCTTGCATGGTATTATTAGTTTGGTGCATGTTGTTGTGGTTGGTGTGAATATTGTTGGTGCCGTACGACGAAGGGTGGGCATAGTACGACTGTTGTTGTTGTGCTGCTGCATGAGAGGAGGAGGAGGATGGTGGAGGTGGGAGGGATGGCACCACCACAGCAGACATGAGTGTGTTGGTCTTCTTGGTCATACATGCTCCTCCTCCACTACCACCACCCTTGCTTTTCCTTGGACTACGTGGTTGTTTGTTATTGTTATTGTTATTGTTCGAGGATGCGCTCTTCTTCCTCTTGGACGAGGAGGATGCAGATGTGGATGGGACTGTTGCATGAGGATAGATATTGTTTGAAGTTGTGGTGGTGGTGGTGGTGGTAGTCGTAGCGGCATGGAAAGCATGGGATGCAACTCCGTTGGTACTAGAGCTGTCCTGCATGCTCGCTAACAATGGATTGGGTACCAATGATGATAGGCCACATTCATCCATTGTCGATTGCAATTGTGCACCACGAGGAGATTTCGTTGAATTGTTGGGAGAAGCAGTATTTGGATTGGCGGCACGCTTCTTCTTGCCCTTTTGCTGCGGTTGTTGTATTGTATTAATGTACGTCGATGGATCTTGTGCAGTCGATGATGTTGTTGCGAATAAAACAGTATTGTTGTTTTTGAGACGGTGGTGGTTGTTGATGGTTGGAGGAGGAGGATCGCCACTGCTATAATTTGAATGGAGCCTCGTAGCTACTTTGCTAGGAGAGAAGGAAGTTGTTGATGCCGTTGTCATCGCATGATGCTGTTGTTGTGACTTAGTGGCGCGTTGGTAGATGGTCCTTCCGGGTGATGATTCCGATTTGCTTGACGATGATGCTGCTGCTGCTGCTGCTGGATGGGTACCAGGTTTGGACGAACCTACTAATGATGTTGTTGTCGTTGTTGGCAAATAAGGTGATGCCGACGACGAAGCATGATCTGCATCGAGACCATGTTGTTGTTGCTTTCGAGGCGAAGTCCTCCGTGTCGATTCAGAAGAAGACATGTTTGCAGTAGAAGTCGACGACCCACCTCCTGCTCCTGCTGCTGTTCCTCCACCTGCTGCCATCTCCACAATACTGGAAACCAACGCCGCCGTCAACAATTGCTTGTCCACCGTCGATGCCGAAGAAGAAGAAGTCGCCGCCGCTGCCGCCGCCGCCGATGCTGCTGATGCAGCATCTCCAGCCTCCCCACAAGTTTCAGTTGACCCCTCGCCAGCAGCTCCATCAGCTTCGACACTTTCAATCTCTTCATCCTCAAAGATTATATCTTCCTGACCAAGAAGATCCGTATCCTCCTCATCATCATGATCATGGAGACCATGATTGCCGTTGCCGCCAGTGGCACTTTCCGTAGCACATGGTCTCCCACGTGCGCCGTGGGCGGCAGATCCTCCTCCTCCTCCAGCTCCTCCTGCACCGCCTGGGCCGCCAGTGGTCACAAACGAGTTGGATAGACTTGCATGATTGGATAAGGTGGTCGTCATGATCTCTTCTTATTGGTATTGCTATAGTGTTGACTGATCGATTGCTGAGTTCTCTACTTGCTCTCTCTAGAGTACTATTCGTCTTCAATTCCATTCAAACGAATGTTGGACTTGTGATGGTTCTCTGCATGCTGTTGCCTTTTTGGATTAGTGCCAGATTGTGCCTGTCACCTCACTTACTAAAAATTCATTCTCTACGTAGACTCGTCGTAGAAATGTAGGGATTCCAATGGGCAGCTTGTGATGGGGGTGGAAATCTTCTTCCAGTGTGCTCTCCCGCCATATTTTAATTTCCCGCCGCTTGTCATCTCCCGCCATATCTTCTCCCGCCATAAAAGATCATTCTAAATTAGCAAGATACGAAACGACACTGCAACCACCACCTCCCGCCCGCCCCAACACCCAACAAGAGGACACAAAGGGGCAAATCTATCGGACGCTTTTTTCGATGCTCAAGAGTTCATCTGAGCCGCGTTGTATGTAGAAATGTACCAGGGCACGCTCCGATGAGCTCCTGAGCCTCGAAAAATGCGCTCGATAGACTTGGGCCAAAGTGGTGGTGGTACAGACCATGACGGCCGGCGGCGGCACAACAACTATCGACGACGACAACAACAAATAATCCTCCCTTCCTCATTAATATATCATTTACAGCTATCGTACGCTCTCTATTATTTATAGAGAGTGCATGCTAATTATCACCGACGAGAACGGAACCATTGTCATTGCTTTGCCATCACCACAATCACAACTGTTGCAACAAGCTCGACGCGACGACGACGTCATCAACAACAACAACAACAACAACAACATCCACCGCAGTCACCCCAGTAGCAGTAACCGTAGTAGCCCCATTGTCAGTGCCGTCATCAGCACAATCCTTCATTTAAATCCAACAACAACATCAAATATCATGGCCAAATCACATCATAATCCATCGGATCTCGATTCGACGAACTCTTCATCATCATCAGCAGCGGCGGCAGTGATTGCGGGGGCAGCCTCTGATATTTTATCTACCAGAGAGGGGGGGGAGGAGGGGGGAGAAGACATCCCCGAAACCACTTTTGAATTTGACAGTGATGCCTTATTGGCAATTGCATTCTTGGTTACGGCAATTGTGGCTGCCAAGAGGTAAGTACAATGTTGTTTTGCTGTGCCTGTGTGTGTGTGTGTGGGTCGATAATTTGATTTATTTGGTTTGGGTTTGGGTTTGGGTTTGTTTCTCCCAGTTGTTGTGATACATCGATTGGTGAACACCCGCGCATAATATCGTCATCAATGTTTCATTTGATATTATTAGGTGCACATCGTTCTGACATTTTGCTTCTTCTCGACAATAATTTGTATTATCCCATGCCAAACAAATGAAACACCCTCCCTCCCTGCCACCACCCTCAATATCATCACGCGCTCCCACCCATTCCCATTCCACTACATCGACAAACATTGCACACAACAACCATGACGACGACGACGATATCAACAACCATACCACAATAATAATACATTTTCAAAGAATGTCCACCAGCCGCTCTCAGGGAGGAGCCGAAACCACCGTCGTCACCGCCTTCTACAGTCTCATTCTACTCACCTCCACCCTCCGTACTCTATGGTTCCTCATCCCCAGTACCGTCTGGTCACCCTACTACACTCCCCATGCTACCATGGCCTTTGATTCCACTCATACCAATCCACAATGGAAAATGACTTTTATCGAAATACTCCTCCAGGGCGCTGGCTCTCTCAGTCTGTTCAGTATCTTCATCCTCATCTTAGTCTATTGGGCGGACATTCTCAAAAAGTATTTCTATCCCGGAGCGCGACGAACTAAGCCCATGACTACTTTCTTTGCATTAGTTTCAATATTGGCATTCATCCAGTTGATTAATGCCGTATGCTTCCTCCTCCAAGAATATTCTAGCGAGGGGATGATACTCGTCAATTCCATCACCTTGTCCATCGTCAGCATGGTATGTGTCTGTGAAATCACCATCTTCTCTCATCGATTTCGTACCGTATTGAAAACATTGGGAGATATTAATCAAGTCTCGACGGAGAGTCAAGTGAAACGTATCGTTTGGATTACAGTTACCGGCAATGCCTTCTTTTTTACCCGAGCCTTCTTGGAAACGATATTTGCATTGTTGGTAGGAGTGTATTGGCATAAGAATGGGAATGTCGCCATGGTGTTTTCGCATAAAGTTTGGGATGGATATATATTGATGAAGCATTGGTCGGAACTGGCAATTTTGGGATTGATGTTGTATATTTTGCAAAGTCGATTTGCGAATGGTGGTGATGATTCGTCACAGCCGCAGCAGCAGGGAGGAGGAGTTGGTGGTGGTGATGGCATGGAACCCATGTCGAATGCCGTAGGAGGAGGGGGTAGAAATGGAAACAATCTTGGATATCAAGCCGTGCCCGATGCTGATCCTGGTGTTGACGATGACGATGATGGTGCGGTTGACACATTACAACAAACGCTCTCGGTGTAATTGGTGGTGGTGAATATTATTTGGTTGTTTGTTATATTGATGTAAGTTGAAGTGACGTATCAAATACTTGAGACAGAACCCCAACGCGCCAGCACTTGATAGCTCTAGTCTAGAGTGACAAAAGAGTAGGGTCGTGTTCGGATTATCTTGGTCATCATTCTATTATTTATCTCCTCAGACTGATCAGTCAGCATGTCCACTCCTATTGATGAAAAGAGCTCAACCACTGCTAATTACTGCTATCTACGCCTAAAAAATCTTGTTCTGTTCTGTACACAGCGCTCCTAGCCTATCGCCACAACATACAACATATAATTCAGCCACACTTGAAACAGGAGCCAATCCCCGGTAGCTGGTATCACCACATTCTTAGTAAAACTCGCCCAAGTTGACTCCGGGGCAGGAATCAACCTTCTCCTTCATCACAGAGATGAAGTAGCAACCACAATCCTGAAGTTCAGCAGTTAATGGGTTTTCAAAATCATCAATGTCAAAATCACCATTCCAAACTCCCGCGACCTTGCAATAGTCGACCCACTTCTTGTTCGCGTCGTGATCACCATGGAAGGCAAGGTCATCACCTTGGCGAGGGATCTTGGCGGCACAACCCAACTCGTAGCCAGAATAACACTCGCAGAACATTTCCCGTGCTTGCATAACAGGAGCAGGAGGAAGGCCAATCATACCCCAAATGATTCCATAATATTCTTCATTAGCTTCCCAAAACTCAAGCTGACCATCTGAAAACCCAAGTTCTTCGTCAGGAGGACCCCAAAAAGTGGGGCACATCCAGTTTGTGGGATTATAAGGAACTAAATCACAATTCTCATAAGGGTCAAACCAATATTCAGCTTCATCCATCGCATCATAGAGAATGTTAAGACGCTCGTCGCAAACCCCCGAGGACTTGTCGGTCTTGCTGTTACGTTGTCCGGCAGAAGATTGAAAGGTGGCGACACTACTAGTTTGGCCACTGAAAGTATAGGATCCCTTTGTGATAGGAGTCTCGATTTCATTTTCCTTGAGGGCAGCTGGTGCCGACATGGAGGACATGGACGACAAATCCAGCCCATCGAATTCTTCGAGGTCACGTAGTTCTCGATTGGCACGCATCTTGCGAGCTTGTGCCCCAGGAGCAGTCGCTGTGATGGTAGCGAGGGCAAGAGTAACGGTGGCAAGGGCAAAGTTCATGGTTGCTTGTTCTTCGTGGCGATGATGGATGATGTGATTGTGAATTGTTTTGGATTGTGAGCCCCTGAAGCCTGAAGCGGTGTATGATGGTAGGAGTAGATACTCCAACAACTCCAACAACAACTCTCTTCGTCGGGAGGAAAATGTATGTCAGATGACATTCATCGCCAGAAGAACGAAACCTAAGAAGAATTAGGAAGGGAATGTGAGAAATGAGAAGGGAAAGCATCGCAGATTTCGTAGGAATTGTTATGGGACGGTATGGTCTTGGAGAGAGTGTGTGCCTCGTCATGCCATGCCCACTTATGCCGACGCTTACGTATCTTGTAAGTATGTACAAGGCATAGGCACATTCGTACGTACGTACGATGGACAGGCGAATTCATCGAACGTCTGTTTATCCTAAGCTCTTCCGAACCCTAAAAACAGGTTTTCAGGGTTCGAGCCTCCAAAAACCACTGACAGACGGCCCGACGTCCAAGTCTGTTTTTTGATTTTTTGTTGCTGGCGGCTGGAGGCGCCGACAAAAAAACAAAAAACAGACCCTGACAAGAAATCAAAAAACAGACCCCAAGAAATGGCGGTAAAGACTTGTCCAACTTCCACGCGTACCAACCAAAATTGGTTGGGTGGCCACACCCTCCGCCACGACACCAATATCAATTATCCCAATGTATTGCCATCATGTCCGACGATGCGAGTGTTAATCTCCTTCCTGCCCTTGATAGTGCAGACGACCCCCCCCCCAATGTCTCCCCAACAGAGAATTTTTTTGTAGAGAGTGACAGAACTCTTTTATCTCTCGTCGTATTATCAATTGGATTATGCGACGACGATGGGTCAGCAACATTGGACCCTAACTCTCCACCGTGGAAAAATATGAACGCAAACATGATTAAGCCCAAGGTCGATGACCTGAAGGCTGAGTGTATCCGACGTTGGGGTGCATTTATTTGCCATGAACAAGATGCAAACAAGGCAAAGGAACCATCAAATAAGTATTGGGATAGGAAGAAGCTACTAAAGTATTTGTGCGACCACCCCA
>JALLBK010000026.1:0-129794 GCA_036940085.1 Discostella pseudostelligera
GCAGTCGCTCTTGTGAAACTGCACTGTCGAGTCCAAAGATTACTCCCCCGCGGCGTTTTGCTAGCTAGGCTACACAGCGAGGTAACTCCCCCATGTGTACGCTGCTCATCTCACTTGGGTTGACGTCAGCGGGTGATCATTGGCTCGCTAAGCTTGGTGGGCGATCTTTGGCTCACTTGATGTGGAAACTACTGGGACTCGACCCTGGCCAACACTTTTGTTAGAGTAGTCTTTTGCCGCTTGGCTATACATGATGTCATATATAGCCGAGCGGCAAAAGACTACTCTAACACATTCATCATCACTCATCAGCAAGAACACCAATCACCAACAACCAAAACTCGATGAGGACCAATCACCAAACATCATTCCTTGCCACTCAACACTCATCATCATCACTCATCATGAACACCAATCACCAAAAACCAATGAGGACCAATCACCAATCATCACCCCTCCTCACTCCTCAGCACCAGCACCTCTCCTACTCCTCAGCACCAGACTCCTCTACTCACAATACCACACCACTCCACACCACTCCTCAGCATCACTCCTCACTCCTCAGGCAGCACCACTCCTACTTAGCACCACTCCTCGGCACCACTCTTCCTCAGCACCCTGAGAGGTGAGCTCTCCCAGCACCATGGAAGATTCTGGGGTAATCTGAGACTACTAAAAGCCTCAATCAAGAGAAGTACCAATCATTCAGGAACAGTGTCCACTGCTGCTGCTGCACCTTCTGCCAATGCTTTTGCTGCCCTCACTGTCCAAACGGCGGTCAGGTACTAGTATTCATGACGGTTGCAATGGGAATTTAGCAATTGTTCATCCGACATGACTTTCATGGATCTCAACACCACCCACATGACGGACAACTACATACTAGTTTATATGCCAAACCCATGGCACTACACCTCTATATCCCACCAATGTCATGCCACGGGCCTAGTTTTTGGACACTTTTACCGAATACCAGCTATGCAGCCACCAAGATGGCATTGAGCAGGAGAAGTACCTATTTTTCAAACAACTGCTTGACTGAGGATACTCACTCTCACAACTTCTTGTCCCTCTTTTCACTGCTGCTGAAACTCAGGCAAAACAACGTGTTGCAGCAAAACACGCACAACAAACAAACCCACAAAGTGATCCACCACGAAGCCAACAAACATACCCAATGACACAAACATTCTTCCATCTACAACATCACCCACTGAACCCACCTACAAATGAGATAAAACAATTATGGCACAAACATATCATGTCACCACCTGAGGGACTGCCCATCAACCATTTAACAAACCATGATGGCTTCCCAATCTCAATCGACAAACTCACATTAGCATTTAGTTGAGCGCCAAGAAATCTTGGCAACCTCTTGTCATGTCAAAAACTCCATGTCAACATTGAGGATTACACTGGCATACTGCTACCACACCGACATGATGGAAACACAGTCCAGGAGAAGGAAGAGGTGATACGGTGATGGATACAACTGCAAGATCTCACAACCATTATTGCGAACCCACACACAACATGTCACGATTTAGCTGGAACATGGGGAGTACTATCACCAATGAATCTTCTCTGAATCTCAACAGAGACAGCATTTGTTTGAGGGAGTTCAATTTTTCTGACATGTCTAAAATCATCTCATGTACAGTGTCACTCTTGCTTGGCCTCTATGTAGACCAGGGTCGATCACACTTGTCAGCGTCATTCACACTTGGCCTCTATGTAGGCGGCTAGTGTTGTTCACACTTGATGTCACCACTCCACTCCCTTCCATTTTCACTCAATAGTACTTTCTAGAAAACAATCCATGAGAGAGAGCTGATGCACCTGCATCGGCTCCTTTCCCTTTGTATTACAGTACTACTGACGAGAATGATCAAAACCTTTGTCCTAGGTTTGGTCAAAGTAATACTACTAAAGACCCTTTTGGAAAACTATCCGCCTTTCTAGATTATACCCAATACTCGATGCGGGAGGATAAAGACATCACCCTTCCCACAAAATTGCCAGCATCATCACAACAACTCCTACTTAGTACCACTCCTCAGCACCAGTGCCACTACCACTTCTCAGCACCACTCCTACTTAGCACCCTTTCTAAGTAAGCACAGCCCCTCGCATCACCAGCACAACTCCAAGAACTCAGCACCACTCCTCCTCAGCACAACACACAAGAACTCCTCAGCATAACTCTTACCTACTTTGTACGACTCCCCAGCACCAGTGCACTCCTACTTCTCAGCACCACTCCTTAGCACCAATACTATGAAGCACGGCCCCTCTCAGCACCAGCACAACTCCAACTCAGCACCACTTCTCCTCAGCACAAGAATGCACCACAACTCCTCAGCATAACTCTTGCTTACTTACTAGCACCACTCCTCAGCACCAGTGCCACTCCTACTTCTCAGCACTCATCACCACTCCTTAGCACCGCTCCTAGTAAGCATGGCCTCTCACTCTCAGCACTCAGCACCAGCCACCAGCCACCAGCCACCAGCACAACTCCAACTCAGCACCACTCCTCAGCACCACTCCTCAGCACAACACACAACACCTCAGCCTCAAGCCTCAGCACCACTCCTACTTAGCACCACTCTCAGCACCACTCCTTCTTCTCCTTAGCACCGACACTCCTCCTCACCCCTCACCACTTCATCTTGTCACCACACACCACATCCTCACAACTCCTCACAACTCCTCACAACTCCTCACATTTCACATTTCACATTTCACATTTCATATTTCACATCTCACATCTCACATCTCACCACTGCTCACTGCTCACTGCTCACTGCTCACTGCTCACTGCTCACTGCTCACTGCTCACTCATCACTCTTCACTCTTCACTCTTCACTGCTCATTCCTCATTATTCCTCATTCCTCATTCCTCATTCCTCATTCCTCACCCCTCAACTTGAGTAGCACTAGCACTTCTTAGCACTTTGCACCATTCTCATCTCACTACAGCATCACCAATCACCACTCCTCCCTGGCTTTACTGTCCACCAGGAGACAGGGGACATCACATTGCCCACCACCAGCAGACAAGGAGAAGTGAGGCAAGATGGCACTGATGGAGTGAAGAAAATGCCAGCCAAGGACAACAGGAGGGATGCTGACAATGCAAGTGCAAGGAGCAATAAGAAGGCTAGAACTTCCTGACTGAAAGTTCATGATCCCTTTCATGTTGATCTTGCTTGCCTTGTTGTTGCATCACCACTACTCTCCATCATCCTCAATCCTCTTAAGCTTTCAGCTTTGGTCACACCATTCTTCTTCTTGCACCTATCACCCGCCCCTCCTCTTGTTAGTGTCCTTCATTGCTTCTATCTACTACTATCACCCTCAGCCCTCATCTTGCAAGTGCAACTCCCAGCACCCACCCCAGCAGCAGCAGCAGCAGCAGTATAAGGTATGCATCACACCCTGATCCTCCTCAATCCAATCAAGAAGATTAGCACCTACTACAACCCGCCGATCAGCAGCAAGAAGAAACACACCAAGAGGAAGACAAGCATATGTCTCCCTGCCACCTACCTCATCAACTTCACATCTCATAACATGAATAAATGTGTCCATATGATCATCATCTGCAGTGATAAGATTATGGTACCTCGCCATCATGCATCATGGTGACCACCAGCCTTTACACACCAGCACAATACCATCCTTGCCAGCAATGCAGCAAGTTGTTGCAGCCCTGAGCTCCTGCAGCTACTGCACAGCAGAAGCAAGAAAGTCATTCTTCATGCTTTTGGGTGGAAAGTGCCACGCTCTCTGCCTTGTCCAGCACCTGGGCAGTGCCTACAATAGTAGGTAAGCCTCCAGTCGTACCCAAGATCACTTCACTATTTCATCATCTGCTTCATGTTGTAGGTATCAATCAGCAAGCCAGCAAGCTGTGTAGCACTCATTGGGATATCAAGTCATTATTAGAAATTATACTACTATTACCCACAGAAGATATGCACAATTCCTTGTTACAACAACTCATTGCTATGCAAAAATCCATGGCCTTCTAGCTTCTAGATCCATGGCATCCAACCCACATAGACTTGAACCAAGTTTTCTTTGCTTGTTGCCTCCATAATCATTTTCTGAACCTGGCCCTCAACTGAAAGCTTCGTGATGTGATCTGTTTCTGATGAAGTAGGTGCATCTTTGTCCCTACCCAACTTTCGCAGGTTCGTATTAATTAGATTGTATTCCCCATCAAGACGACCTTCAATATTGGAGATGAAATCTTCCTTCTTATCATCCTTAGAGTTCTTTTGACTTTTACTCTTGAAGTTAATCACAGGATCATTGAGAAATGGCTCAAGGACCGATAGCAGTGTGTCGCGGTTCTTTCGAAGGGTCCTCATAGACTCGATGAGTGCGCCAGTAAACATCCCATCGCAGCCCGTGGGTCCAAATGCATCTAGAATGTTGGGCGTTAGGCGAAAGGGGATGACTTCAGGCCTAGGAAGGTCAAGTCCTTTATCAAAAATACTTCAGAGACAGTGGAACCGCATAAGTCAGCATTCAAATATGGGCAGCCCACGGTAAAAGGAGGAAAGATAACGAGGTAAATTACTTACCAGTCAAAATCGACATGGACGCATTCGCCGCTGCTTGTATCTATCAAAATGTTTTCCGAATGACGATCACCCAGACCAATTATATGTCCAACAGCAGACCACACAGCAGTGGACAAGGTGAAATTCGACCTCGCCTCGTACCAGGCATGCGGACTAGAGAATTTTTGAACGAACCACCAGTACATGACCGGAAGGTACTGCTGTAAAATCAATTCGTCAAATTTCTTGGCTGCCATTTCCAGGTCGCCTTTCTTAAAGAACAAATCCTGACACTTGGAAAAAGCATCTTTCAACTCAAGATTAGCATAATTTGTGATTCGGCTTCCTCTTCGATGAACAGATTCCGGGGCGACTTGAGGATTGTAAGTGTCGGAGATAACACTACGAAGGGACTCGGTGCTAGGCACCCATTCCAGGATACCACAATCTTCAGCAAGACAAACCACTGAAAATGTGCGTAGCTGGAGGCGCAGTTTTCGCCTCCGGCTATTAGGTCCTGACGAACCTTTCCGACTGGCAAACAGGCGATTGATGACATTGTTCAAATCTTGAACACGAGAGTCTTTTCTAAGATCTCCCTTTGCTTCTTGCTTGACAAGAAAATGAATCTCACCAACATCTTGAGCGATGGAGTGATCAGCCATAGGCAAGGGGTCGCGGCGAGCAACTGTGGACGGCACTGCAAAAATGCTAACCTTCTTAGGCTTGGCCTTGGATTGCATTATTTTCAGCTCAGGGTTGAATGCTCTCATTCGTGGCGCAAAAGAAGGAAAGACATCAATGTCAGTTGAACCTTCCAGTGCACCAGGCGATAAAGACAATGCTGCTTGTATGGGAGGGATGAAATTCTTCAGTTCCGTGTCAAACGTTGGGACCTTCATCTTCACAGCTGTATGGCTGGGTTTCGGATTAAATCTTCAGTACCATACCGACGAGTTGAACATGGAGACAAAGATGAAATCAGAATCCTTGTGCGAATAATTCTCTCGACGAATTGGACAACTCACCGAGCTAAAGAAATAAAGAACTGGAACAGACTCTTTGATGCGCTGAGCAAATTTTGCGAGGCAACATCTCTCTCCGTTTTCCTTAACATCACCTGAGCACCATGGAAAATTTCCTGAATTACAAGGAAGATGCAAAGGTTAAAGATTGACGATGATAAACAGAATATCTAACGATCAGAGTAAAGCTTACATCCCCTGCTTTCTTCTTATCTTTGGATTTAGAGAACCTCAACCACCCACATGACCACAAAGCCTGGCGCGGGTATTTAGCAAGCACATTTCGAATGATAAGTGCAACGTTGCTCGATGTTTCATCATTTTGATGTACGACACGAGAGATGAGCTGCGGTAGTGCCGTATAAAACAAATGCTCCGGAATGTTTTTCGCAAGGGTTTTGATGATATCGTTCAACGTTGATTGGTTTGTAGACACGCGATCTGTCACGACATCGGCAAAAGAAGATTGTTTAGGAAAAAGTTAGTGGGAACGCATGCAATAAATAGCAGCATGAATAACAGAGGACTTCAACTTGCCATATTGACCAGTAGCATCTTTCCCCTCTAATGCTGTGAACTCAAGCCACATCGCCAACAAGCGTGGTAGCGCCTGGTAAACATGTTTTTGACCCAACTGCAATGCAAGTCCATAATGCTGAATTGAACCAAGCAAACACTCCTGGCATTCCTGAACTGATCGAATAGCTTCCGCACGGCGTTCTTGAACTTTGCTAGCAGCATCAGCACTTCGGCCCTTGAAAGCGGAGACACGAGACTCAAACATCGAATCCAGGAATTTTGCATAGGTGAAATGCGCTAGGTTTGAAAACAGCTTCAATGTCAGTTGCTTAACTCAATATTGCACTGCAGACAAATTAACACAGATTCATACCTCGCTCCCAATTCGGCGTCAGCTTTAAGACGGTTTCGTAACGATCTTTAATTTCCAAGCTGCTCTTCAAGCCATCACTGGCCATCCAATCTGTTGCTTGGAGAATTCGGCGAGCAGCGACTTCTCTACTCTCCACAGTATCACTCGAAACAAATGCTTCTAACTGCTTATCGTCCATGAGAAAAATAGAAGTTGGGATTTCATCCTCAATGAGTTTCAATGCCATCGTTGATTCTCCTACGGCATACTTCAGCTTGGCAATTTGCAGCTTTACGATTCCAATAGCTTCTCGAGCTTTGTCATCAACAGTGAGCGACTTGCAATAAGCTACATTCGCCTGAGTAAATGAGTGTTGTGCAACTCTATACAGTCCTGCTTTCCTTGCCACTTTTCCAATGTCGAGCCATAATGATGCTTCGATGATGGGCTCGTTCGCCATACGAGAGAGGGCAAGTCTGGTGATCATTATTGCGTTTGACCCGGTAGTGTCCGAAGTTGATAGTTCTAACCTGTCTCTCCACTCTTTCGATGTCATAATCTTGATGAATGACTCATGAAAGTTCGATTGTTCCTCAAAGAACAAAGAAGATAGGCATTCAACCTCACGTAGCGCGTGAAGTTGCACTAAATATGGGTAGGATCGAGTGTATCCATCTCTTGCAGCACTAGACAGCGAGGAAATGACGGACTCTCTTGAATCCTTCAGAAACGCTGCGACACCCGCGTTTGACTTGGAATGAAGAGACTGCATAGCGCGACCAAAAGATAGCTGATAGCGTTCATCGGCGTCGTACGATGATTCATCATTCAAATTATTGACAAGATTGTCAAGAACTTGCCAGTTTCCCAACCTCCAAGCGGCTTCTGCAGCGGAGGGAAGCAAGTCGCCACGAATCTGTAAGTTTCCAAGACCTGGGTTCTGCTTTGACATTCCAAACGCTTGGTTCAATGCACTATCGATTCGGCCAAGTTTCAATAGACATCTGAGCAACCCTTTTTCTACGAGGCATTCATTTTCGATTGTCAATCTACTGTCTAGCAATTGTTCGTAGGCCTGATAACTTCCCTCCCAATCTTCGTACATCTCTCGTTCGGCAGCTTCATCAGTGAGTCTTTTCGTTAGGCCCGAATCATGATTTCTTTGTTCTACGAATAGCATCGTGTCGAAATCATTGAGTCGACCCAATAGGGATTGAGTCAACTTCAAATCAACACCACGGATGAAATTGGATGCTACGAACTTTGATGCGCCCTTGAAATCGCCGTTCAGACTGTTGTCATTCAGTCTAGCTATACTCCGACCTTCCATTTCAAGAAATTGAAGAGCTCTTGCACGCATACCAACTTCACTCGCTGCCCGAGCACACAATGAATGCGGAATCCGCTTCAGCAGGCGTTCAATTTTTTTAGTGCTTTCAGCGGCAGGCCACGAGGATTCATCTTCGTTAGCGGTTGGAATATTTGTCCGCTTGGATCGTCCTTTCGCGGGATGACTCCTCAGTTCAACTTCTTTTTCAAACCAATATCGCAGTACGTCCAATACCGTGAAAACAGCATTTGTTGCTTTCTCTCGTTCTCTCAAGTTCATAGGGCCATCGCTTTCAAACGAGAGCACATGAAGAAGTTCATCAACAACAACGTCTTCATCGGATTTAGCACCGAAGCACAGAGCATCAAGTACTAATAGTGGCATTAGGAATTCCAAAACACCGACACCAGCTTTCGATCGAATAGCAGACCGACAAGCGTGGAAGAAGTCTCCCCACACACTTTTCTTGTTAGCGTTGCTCCGACTAACAAGATATCGGCTGAACGACGAAAGCCAAGAAAAATAAGTGTGTGTTTTTGTGAAGAATGGCGGCGACTTAGGGTTTGTTGTGTCAACTTGCTTATAATTTGTGGTCCAGAATGGCTCAACAATGTTGCTTACACCTGCTTCGTGGAGCTTGGTTTTGAGCAGGGGTGACATCTCATTTTGATTTTTACCACCCATCTGGAGGTCCATGATCTTAAGCAACTCTTGAATGGCGAATGAAATTTTGTGCTGATCCAAAGTAGTCGGGGAAGATTTTAGGCCGAAAACAAGATGCCTGGTCATAAGCCGCAATTGATACGCTGCGATTTGAGTTTTCCAAGGTGGATTCATTAACCTCCATTCACCGCTGCTATCACTCTCCGCGGAATTGGCCACAAACTGCGAAAAGTTGATTGCTTTGCTGAGTCTGTTAGGATCAATAGCACCGATTTCACCCAAGCACGAGGCAATCGCATCACGAATCTCACAATCCGATTCATCCACACACCTCGACAGCAGTCGAATCAACAATTTGGTTATGAACCCCCAATTAAACTTCACATCGTCATCTACAGCTGGTAATAAATCAAATGTTAGCATATATTGTTGGAAGGGTCACAGAAGATAAAGATGCATGAACAACGTACCTAGAACAGCATCGAAATCACTAGCACAGTTCATTTTTGACGGTGCATCATGGACGACAGTTAAAAAGTTCATAGATGAAAGTTCTTCATTTACAATGAGATTTCTGAATAAGCCTCTGTTTGCCTTTATCAACGCAGTCATGTGTGTGATAACCACTTTACGGACGTTCTGACTTTCTTGAGAGAGAAGTAATTGCGATAGAATCTAAGGTTCATTACACGCGTGAGTGTCGTCGATACGGTGACTAAACTTGCACGATGTCAAGAATGAGTACTCACATTCATTCGGTTATAAAATCTTGACTCTAGCAGAGGAGCATTTGTGCCTTCTACCACTTGTGGTCCAACTTGTTGAGACATGATGTTGATGTCGTCAAGATGAACCCCCTTTTGAACGAGGATCGCTCTGAAGTTTGCCAGGTCTCGGGTGAACGGTAAAAATGGAATCTCACCGAAGCATCGCGGCAGACTGTCATCCACCTCACCATTAGCTAGCCATTCAAGCATCTGCACTGCATGCCTCCTAGCCATATCGTTTTCGCAGTCGGAAACCCCACTATCAAACAAAGGCAAGAGTGCCACCACAATAATGATTAGATTTCCACCTACTTGCGACGCGTCATGTGATGTAGCAATTTTTATGAAGTCGAAAAGAGTTGCCACAGCAATGTAACGAAGTTTAGAGACCTGTAGATTGGCTTTGCCAGGAACCATCGTTGAAGATAATGCATTGTTGATCGCTGTCATAATTTGGGGCATGTATTGTGGAGAATCCGACGGTGGCAAAAACTGGAGCATCGCCCTCAGGCACTTGACGACTTGGAACCTTTCACGCTCTGTTCGTTTAGGCCATTGATGAAGCACAATGTTGACCAAAAGAAACATTATATTTGGTGCAACCCAACGCCCAGCGGCGCTTGTACAGAGTTCACCATCAACAGAGCTATCTTGAGTCGGCGACATGAGTATTTGGTTCAACTTAGAAGTCGAGTTCCCATCTTTAAGCAATAACCCCTTTGTCAGAGCGAGGCGCACATCCTTCCTCGTAGGACAGTGATCGCAACACGAACTATCATACATTTCTTCGTCACTGTCTTCGTCTGGGTCATCTCCACCGAGCTCCCAGACCAGCGTTTTCAGCACTGAAAGTCCAATTCCTCGTAGAATGTCAGGATAGTCCAGTTCGGACTGGCAAACTGTCGTAGTAAAGAAGCGGAGAGGAGCTTGCCCAGGATGCAAAAGCAGCTGCGGCAGAACGTATGAGATAACGTCGTTTTTTATGCACAGTAGCTTGGCATTTTCAATAAGTTTCGATGTTGATATCGACACCCCAGGTACAAGCGATCGAGAGAACGGTCCCAAACACTTGTTCTCGAGGCGACTACCGATAGATAACTCATCTAGATTCCTTTTTTGAACTCGTCTTTCTTCTTTATTTACCTTTTTTGCTTCGCTGAGGAGATACATGCGAAACGCAGCGCACATTTGAATAGCTTCGTGGTCTTCATCCTTGATCATTTGAACGATGACAGGTTGATATGCGCCATCGATGAACTCGATTATCTCGAACACACTTGATACCTCAAATGTATTCAGTGCCCTCAATCTCTTCGTGACTGGGGAAGGAATCAAAAAGCTCCCAATAAACATTGAAAGTAGCCGATACCTTATCGACGCCGCAATATCGAATTGTGGGAGAAAGAATTCGACAAAAATCTTTGGCATGATGCTCTTAACATGTTCCAACAGGTCAGCAGAGTGCGAAGAATCGGGATGACTCATCGAGCACTTGAATACTTCATTGATCTGGTCGAAGGCATTACTAGCAAGGGAGGAGTTGCATGATGGGGAATCCGGTGTGTTCTCAGTGTCGAACGCAAACCCACCCGCACTTGCAATCCAGATTCTAACCAGTGCCAACAAGGAGCGTTCGAGAATGATTCTCCCCAAAGCTGTGTTCAATGACGCCCATCGAACCAAAGACGGAAATACACATATAGCGATCCCAACATCAGACGCGCGATTGCTGTTGTGACTGGTAGGGACTAATTCAAGTTCCGAAACAAGAACTTCTTGCTTCAAGCCGCAAAGCCCCAATATGAAATCAATCTCCGCAAAAAGTTTATCGACGGCGATCAGAGCTGTGTTTCTTTCATGTGGCGTCTCACTCTTTGGCACAAAGAATGCTGACAATACCTTACATCCATTGCGAAGTAAAGTCTGGCCAAAGATTTCTGCCGCTCGCAATTGGGTCGATTTGTCACTTGAAACGAAGGGCATTACAAACAACCAAACAGGAGGAGGAATCGATATTGACTCCTCGCCTTTCGAATGGCCATTCATCTCTTTAACCAGTTCCTCGTAAATACCGTACCGTCGACTGTCTGAGAAAAATTCAATTGTATTGGACGACCGCAGAATGGATTCAGGGATTACGGCAAGATAAGATCGCAAGTAAAGAAGTGTCGCCACCCACTTCGAAGGAGAGTGACTTGCTGCAAGCCTAAATGCATTTGAATATTCATTTGAAACAACCGGGAGACTTAAACTGGGATGAAAATCTGAATCCTGATGTGCTGTGAAGAAATATTCATCGATAGACCACAAACGTTGAAGAACATGACTCATTCCTTTTGTTGGATTAAGCTCTCGGCACAGATACGATGATGCATCAATGCGATCAATCTCAGGATCATCTTTACATGAAGCGACAAGAGATGCCGCAACATACATCCTGGTGAGTCGCGACAGCGAGAGGAAAGTACTGACTTTAATTTCTTCAACATCCGACATGGTGTGTGGCAGTACAAAGTCTTCAAAGTTGAATGCATTCATCGTGACTGTCAGGTATTTTGCAGATGCAGCATCACTTCCGTCCTTTCGTTTCGACAGGGACAAAAACAAGTTCGGTAGCAAAAGTAACGCTGTGGCTACGATCATTGGAGCTTGCAAGCGAGTAGATTCAGTAAGAATGCACCCTATTGAATAGAGAGTGGATTCAAGCTGGACTGCATCTGCTGAAACGGGAGACATCATGGCAAGTAGTATGCACCTAATGTGCACAACGACGATTAGAGTTCTTCTGAACATCAAAAAAGGCCAGGCATGATGTGGGAAACTTACCGACACTGTAACGGCAAGCTGTCGTCCAAAACGAATGCTCCACATTCATCTGCAAGACGACCATTGGATTCATATACAAGTCCACAGAGGCATACTTCTAAGCTCGGCCTCGCAATCGCTCCAATCATCGATGCCAATCTACAACATATTCCTCCACAGAGTCTACTTCTCTTGACCTTAGTCATTTGTCTTGTACACTGATCATCACGAAGCTCACATGACAGACCAAATTCAATCATTGGCAAAGTTGATAAAGCGCAGTGGGACATTGCTTCCCTGGCTGATAATGCAGTGACCGAATTCTTTCCCTCGCGACACGCGTGTAAACCAACGCTTACTATCGACGAGACAGTGTCATACAGTAGTTTTGGCTCGAAGTGAACTAGCTTGCCATGACATTTTTGCTGAACAAGCTTCCCAGACATGAATTCGACGGCGTCGAACAAACGTGCAATGGTCTTGTCAGCGAAGATTTGGCCAGCTTCATGATTCTGTGATACCGCATTACGCAACGACATCAAAATTCGAAGCACTCCAGCCACACTCCTTAGCAAAGGTACATCTGATTCAGAGACCAGCACTACTATTTCAGCGCCCCCACTTGAAGAAATCTGACGCTCGTTGCCCTCAGCGCAGTTTTTCATGATATCTCGCGCATCAGCTAGAGCATCCGATATGGCATGTGCAAATGCCGATTCAATTGATGAAGTCAGACGTACTTCCTTCCCCTCTTCGCATGATACCAGCTTTCTCCGCTTACTACCTAACCGAACCATAGGCGAGTCTTTACATGCATTCATGGACAGCTCATTATCTCCGCAATCAAGTGGTGCGACAGCCTCACGAGCACGAGAGCATGCCGACACCAGTAAGTCCATCGTGGTGAGAAAACCGGAAGACTTCTCGAGTAGTAGTGTAACGATTGCAATGGCAGGGCCAGAAATAGATTCCGCAGCATCCTGCACCAACTCAAAAAGGCATGCAAAGTACCCACGCACTAAGCATCGGTTTCTGAATTGATCAAGAAAACAGGGCGTGTTCATTGTGCGATGTTGATCTAGGTATTCCAGTCCACTTGATGCATTCAGCATACCATGACTTTGGTGATGTCTCGACTGTTTCACAACCAACTCCGCAGAACTAGATAGAATTGCGTGGATTGACCGCACCATCACTTTACGAAGACACGTATTTGATGGGTCAGTCATGAGAGGTATGCAGTCTATTAGGGACGGGAAGCAGTAGGACCAAATGTCATTCGTAGATGTCGATGTTGTATCTGGGAAGAGTAGAGCCAACGCCAAGAAATTGGATATTGCCCAGCAACACATAGAGTTCAAACTTGAAAGTTGATCCTTTGCTTCACACCCATCATGGTTTACCAATGCTGACGATTCAGTGCCGTCGACTCGGTCACACAGTAGGTGATATTTTGCAGCGTCTACTGCTATGAGTGCTATGTCGATGCTCGGCGCCAATGCCAACTCGTCATGATGCAAATGTTTCGACTCTAAACAACCAGACCCTCCCGCAACAATGTCCGTGAAAAGCCCCACAACTACCAGCTTGGTACGCAGTATAAGCAGGGAATGAACTACCACATCATCCGAGGAGTAGGTCCAGTCTATGAATTGCGTGACGTGATGGGAACGTCGAGGTAAAACCAAAGATGTAGACCGCGACGCCGACAACAGTGAGTTTATCAGAGTAACCTTTCTACTCAGACCATGCATAGCGAATGTTTCTATTGGAATTCGAGACATGGCATCATCACCGTCAAATACCACCGGTACAAGTCGATGCAATGCTGTCCAGACTCCGAGTTGAATTGATAATAGACTCCGTCGAGAAGGAATGGACACCATGTACCGTTCATTGAGTTTGTTCGGTAAGTGCTTGGCCAGCTCGATAAAGACGTGGACTCGAACTTTACCTCCGTGAGCAGTTGCCGTTCGAGTCACATCATCCCCATCTTCTTCATTGGTGGACATGGGTGGTTTGAACAATGCACCGGATTCATCAATAACACTCAAATCATTCGATAGATTGATCAAATCATGCACTGCACACAATCGCAATTGATCCTCCTGGACGAGATTCAAAAGTGCGGCAATTGTTGAACCAATATCTTCTTCTTGATAATGCAGTTTGATCATCTCCTCGTCAATAATTGGCATAGATTGTTTATTTGGTCGTTGTGGTAGTGGTGACAGTGCCATCCGAACAGGATCCGAGGCCATGTACTGCAGCAATTTTGCAATTCTGGGTAATATTCCCTCGACAATGTCAGCATCGGTAGTATGCTGATGATGGAAATCTTGACCCTCGCCGCCGCCAGCACCACAATCAACACAACCCCCACCCCTCCCACCGCCGCCGCCACCCCCCGTTTCATTGGCAGAGGAGCGTTTGCTACCGCCGCCACCACTACCCACAAACAAGTAATGAAATGCATGGGGACAAAATGCTCCTCGTGCAATGGCTCGATACAATGCACATAAATGTCCTACGGAATCTTCCTCCTTCATTGGTTCTAATGATGACGACGATGAGGAGGAATTCCCATTTGTACTTGTTGTCATTAAAGAGCCCTCTCCCGTCCTAGCAATGCAATGATATTCATCACAGAAGGTATTCCGTCCAGCAATCGTCGATTCCATACGGGGCAGTATTCGAGCAAAGGAGTTTAGTTCATTGTGACACCAAGTTAGTTTCCCACTGCCCCCATCACTTCTCCCTCCAGAAGCATTGTTGTTGTTATTATTGACATCATCCTCCCGTTCATGACGTCGTTTGTGTTTAGTACAAGCTTCTAACAATTTCACAAGGAAGTTAGTTGGCACGGCATTGGAAGGTGGAGGAGGGGGGACGGCATCATTGCCATTGGATTGGTTTGACGGAGATGAGTTCCCCGAAGAATGCCTTGGCATTTTGATAGTGTTGTGAGGGAGGGGGGTCGTCGTCGAAAGTCGAGAAAAATGACAGGTATCTACTATCCATCGACAATGCTCTTGATCTGGATCTGGATCCTTGCCGTCAAGAAGTCTCCGGTGAATCGAACGATTCAAGGTGATCTAATTATCTAGAGAGAAATGCGCCGGTCTCCGATATGTTCGAAAGCAAGACGAAGAGTGATAAGGCCGAGACGATCATGGGGGTGTGGCAGATGGTGGCATCATCGTTCATCGTCATCGTCGCTTCGCTCGGCCTTCGGCGGCTTTGATTGTTTGCTGCTGCTGCTGCGGTCGACTGTCTCCCGCCATTTTATTCCTCGTAGGAATTGGTATGATCATGTCTTCCCGCCATTTTTCAAAATGGCGCGCCACTCGCCACTCGACAATCGGATCTTTAGAGTCGAGTCCAGATTCCACCTCCACGTATCGTTCGTCATAGTCGAGTCCAGTCCTTGCCTCCACGTGTTCCAGATGGGTTGAGCATGGGAGATTGGAGTCGAGTGCGTGTCAACAACAGGATGGATGACGATGAATGGTTGGCGTTCAAAGATATTATTATGATCGAATTAATGACACGCAATCACTCTCTTCCTTCTCCTTGGTAACAAGTCCCATGCTTCACTATTGCGTGTCCCACCAGACCGAATTCGAAGATCGAAGAGCAACTTCTGGGGACAATCCAAACATCCCACTCCTCTCTAGAGGCGTCACCAATTCCACTTCTCCTTCATCCACAATCCAAACTCCTCCTCACCACCCACACTCAACCATACATCACTCGGACAATTCCCACCCACATCCTTTGCACCCATTGCCTTCCTCTCCTCTTCCGAAAACAATGATGACGTTGCCAACCATTCAATCACATGTCGATTCTTACGCGATGCTGCCTTATGCAATGGTGTATGACCCTGCTTTTGTCGTTGTACAAAGTTTGCACCCCTCTGTTTCAAGTATATACATAGTTCAATTACCTTCTCTGCTCCTTCCGCACCAAGGCTCATGGCTGCCCAATGTGCCGAACTACATTCCCATTCATTACATGCATGGATATTGGCAGAATGAATTTCAATTAAATGCTGTACAGCTTCGCGGTGTCCACCGTAGCATGCCAGGTGGAGGGGAGTGGTCCCATCCCCGGAGGAAATGTCTGCATGGAGCGGTGCATCCTCCTCCTCCTGTCGCTGTCGAGAGAGGAGCAAATCAATTATATCAATGTGGCCATTCCGAGCCGCGTAGTGAAGAGAGGTTTTACCATCCCGTCGTCGTCTAATTTTCTTGTTGGCATAATTTGTGGACGATGTTTCGGTATTCTGCGGTGCTACAATTCCTTCGCTGGTAGAAATGTTGGTAGGTTCGGATGCTCCGGACGCAATAAAATCACGCATATCAAGGAGGTACACCACACAATCCAAATGTCCTCCACCGGCAGCCCAATGTTCGGCCGTGGAACCATTCCGATCTCGTATGGAAAGTAGTTTTTTTATTTGCTCTCGTCGTTTGGAATCCGTACGTAGCAGTTGCGGATATTGCTTATTGTTGATTAGGCTCGAATCAGAATGTTGTGATTGAATTGCCGCGGTTGCTACGCTATCATCACCGTCACCATTCATGCATCTCATAAGAGCAAGTAGATCCCCATCCGCTGCCGCGGCTAAGAAAGGAGGGAGACTATTTCGATAGGAGAGGCATATATTCCCAGAGCGATCGCGTCCTTTGGTATCAATTGTGATATTGTTCGTGGTGAATTTGTCAGATGAAGGTTGCTCATTTGCACTGCTGGTTTTGGTTCTGTTGTTGCTGCTACTGCAGACGTCCCGTGCATCAATGGAGAAATCACCTTCTTCTTGGTCAAGATGCTGTAAATTATCCCTCTTCTTTGAAGTTGATTCCACAAGAGAAACAATATCCACCACCCTTTGATTCCATTGCTTGATTTCAACTTCGGTAGGTTCCCATTTTACTCTCATTGGTATAGATATTTGACAAGTGCCTATACTATTATCATCGACATCGATCTCACAGTGCCGTCGCTTTTTGGAGTTGTTGCTACTGTTGCTAATATCGTTGCTGCTGCTACTGTTTTTGTTATGATTGTTTCGTTGTCGTCGTGCCTCATTCTCCATGCGTTTGATCAAGTTCTCCCTTCGTTTCAATTCAGCCTTTCCTGGATTCCAGGGAGTGTGCACTGCATGGAGATGAGCACTGAGACCTCGTCCATGGGAGAAGAGTTTGATTGATTTCGTATTCGATTTCGTAGGTGGGGGATATTGTGGTGTTTTGGTAGGTAGAGATGAGATTATGTTTGATGCACCATCTTCTTTGGAATTGTTGTCGTTATTATTGTCGGTGGTGGTGGTGGTGAGGGTGAGGTCGCAGCCGTTAGAGATAGAGAAATCGGCAAGCATCAGCAAGTTGTTGGTTGGAGAGCACAAGGGGCAAGGTGTCCATCCAGCAATCGATCCTCGACCAGCGGCACTGCTTCCGGTCCGGCAAAGAGCGTAGACGTCTCCACCACCCATGGCCGCTGCTGATGCCGCTGTTGCCACTGCTGCTGGGTGCTGCCCTCTTTTGTCGGTCGTCATGGTCGGTGGGTGTTGTTATTGTTATGTTGTTGTTGGAGGTGGTTGGTAGAAGCAGTGCACCGTCTGTCTGGCGTCGGGGTTGAGGACAATGAGATCCACGTGGAGTCAGAAGTGACCTCCACGTGGAGTTTAGTCTGGCGTCAGATTGGGGACAAAAACTGAGATCCACGCGCGTGGATGATGTTTCGACTGTCTGGCGACGGGCGGACCGAAGATTCGCCTCAACGCGATCGATAGCTAGATGCCGCGGCCGCCTGCCGATGCACCAATCAAAGCTGATGCACTCATCGAAGAGAAGAATTCATCCATCAACCATGATGGCCATGGCGTCGATGAGCTGCTGTCGGCGGGCGAGGCGCCAGCAGCACAGCATCTCTACATCATCATTAATGCCATCATCATCTCTAATCTCGCTGTCACTACTATTCTTATTGAGCGTCGTGGCCTGCTGGTCGACTAGAGTTCTAGTGGACGGCGCTACTACCAGCTCATCATCATCATCATCACTCAACCCATTCTCCATTGGCATTCGATCGGCCATTGCCCGACGACCAGGTCAATTATCATTTGGGCAACAAAGTGATGCAGTGTTATCTTCTCGGCGCCATCATCGTCATCGTCATCGTCATCCGTTGCCAGGAGGGAGAATAGACAGAAAGCGCGACAGAGCTGGAAAGTCATTGATCAATAATGTGGATGTGGTAGAACTCCACCGAGGCGGTGCAGCCGCCGCTGCCATCTCATACTCTTCCTCCTCCATGACCCCACCACCACCCTCCCGCCGTCTCCACTTCTGGGAAGCCATGATCTGCGGTGCCATCTCCCGCGCTGCCGCCCAAACCATTATGCATCCTGCCAACACTATGAAAACTATTTTACAATCGTCACGCAAAGTGCCTGGTCAGGAGGCATTGACCATTAAATCCTTCACTCAATGGAAATATGCCAAACAATTAACTCGAGGCGCGGGTGCGCAACTCATATTATCCATTCCACATGGAGCAGTCAATTTTGCAGTATTGGAATTAGTCCGTCGGCAAATGAATAGTCTCGTCTCTCGCTCTCGTCATGCCGATAGTATCAACCGAAATTTCGGACCCGGGATGGATTTTGTATCTTCGGCAATATCGACAATCTGTTGTTCGGTAGTGAGCACACCGCAAATGATGATATGCGATAATGTCATGTCGGGGACATTCCCGCATCTATCGGCGGCAGTGAGTGGATTGATGAAAGACAAAGGATTGGCCGGATTTTATACGGGATGGTGGCCAGGATTGGCGGGGAAGATTCCGAGTTATGTGAGTGGTTTATCTTTACGCGGTTTCGTCTGTATCCATTCATTATGTGTATTTAATCTGATATCATATCTTCTAATATGCTCATGTCCTTGGCTCTGATACAACATTCATACAACAGGGTCTCACATGGACCCTCTTTGAACAAATCAAACGCGCCCGCACCAAAATGTTCCATGGCCGACCTGCCAAGGACATTGAAAATTCCATCATGGGTTGTATGGCCAGTGCCACTACCGTATGCATTATGATCCCAATGGATACTGTCAAGACTCGACTGGTAACGCAGATGAATTATCCTGATTTGGTACCGTACAAGGGAATTAATGACTGTTTTCGTAGAGTGTTGAAAGAGGAGGGTGTCGGTGCGTTCTATCGAGGGTTGACACCACGATTGTTTAGTGTAGTGCCAATGATTGGTATTCAGTTTGGGGTGTATGAGGTGAGTGAGATATCGAGAGATTATTGTTTTAGCCGAACTACGTGCCATATTGGTTGATTACTAATCCATTACAATTGATCTGCTACGAATTCGATCGGGATATAATTGTGCTTCAGTTTATGAAAAAGTTCATGGTGGCAAGGGATGGCATTGAGCCAACTGCTTCGAAGGCACAATTGAAAAAGATGGCAGATGAAGCGAAGCGTGAACGAACTGGACGGCTTCAGGAGATGGCCATGGAGGTTGCTGCCGATGACGATCAGCCGTTCCCGGCGCCATACCCGCAGAAGTGAGGGATGGAAGATGGAATACAGTGGCATCGTCATGCAAAATTTGTCGCTTTCTCAACAAAGTGTTTCGCAGACAATTTTTGCTCGGTACTGGGTTTTCCATTTTATATATTCAGAATCAGGAGGGCACAATAATTGTCACGATGGATAGGAGGGGATAGAAATAGCAGCACACCGGGAGAGCTACTCAGCTGATTGTCGTCGAGAGCGTCCATGCATAGATGTATGATACTTGATGTGAATGCTTGAGGTTTACGTACACATACAAAATTAAACTGATGCAAATGAGAACCTTGCAACCCAAAATCGACTCTCGTCTCGCTATCACTGTTACTGTTCATTATCGTGCATGAATTCATGCTTATCTCGAGGTGAATTCTGGCTACTCTCTTGGACAACAAGTGCATCGACCCCAAAGATAAACCTCAG
Organism: Discostella pseudostelligera; assembly: GCA_036940085.1. Taxonomy (NCBI): domain Eukaryota; phylum Bacillariophyta; class Thalassiosirophyceae; order Thalassiosirales; family Thalassiosiraceae; genus Discostella; species Discostella pseudostelligera. The sequence goes on from JALLBK010000026.1 coordinate 20,059, forward strand.
GAACGCCTCCGCGTCTCTAGTAACCGACTCCAACAGATACGACGAATCCGATCTCATTGTCAAGGTATGGGAGTTAGCATCGCTAGCCTGATGTTTACAGAAAATCCTGCTACCATCAAGAGCGATGAATGCACAGCCAGTAATCGGATTGCCTGTGCCATTGTCCTCATTATTTGCGACGGATAATTTCAGGGTCACATATCCTTTCTTGGTATCCGCAAGTGTGACGACTGATTTCCCTTCCATTGCATCGGTAGGAATGACAAAGGTTAGAGTGTTTTGATGTTTTCCCATGCAATACCATAGATATTCAAAGTAAGAAGTATCGCCATGTCCGACATTGGATTCACAACGATTATGACCCGCGAAGAAAACTAGAGGGCATGGCAGCAGTGCCACGATGGGGGAGATTGTGATTGGTTTACAGGGTAGCGTGACATCCAGAATTGCTTCATCTTCATCTTCGACGGCTTCACCCAGCACGACGCCATCTTCGTCAGGCCCTCCACCTGATACCCATTTACTAGTCGATGTTTCCTGCTCTAAATCAAGGAAGGTCACATCCGATTGAAGAATTAAATTGCTCGCCCTCCACTTGGACAGTGTGACTTCCCAGGTGATATAGTCGCCTGCCGGAATTTCGTTATCATAAACAGCGGATATAACGCACATGTTGCCGTCAAGCATGTTGCTCTCGCCTGCTTGTGAAATCTGCAAATTAAGACGCACTCCATTTCGAATAGGCACGGGCGTGATATTGTGTAAGCGCAGAGTAACTATAAATGCCACGCCTTCCGACAAGTCTCCTTTCCTCACTCTCCTCATTCCATGGCTTAACATGTAGGAAACTGGGTCAGACGATCCGGTGAGGGTTTCAGTGACATTTCTGCTAGCCGATGATGATCTTGCTGGGATCAGCATCGGTAGATTGGGCACTTTTTGATACATTTCGATAGTAGAGTGAGAGAATGCGCTTGTCAACCGTAGAGCATTGCGAGGATGAACCAACTTTGAGGATGCGGCGATACCCGATGAAGTAGACGTAGGAGTAACGGCATTTGCAGCCACGTTTGTACGATGTGCCAAAAGGAGCCGGGCGTGACAATACAAGAACCAAGCACAGTGCTCCACTTTCTTGCCGTGATCAGGGAAAGATGGCAAAGGCCTCGGTCTAGCCTTGTCAATCAATGGCGAGACTTTTAATGCAGATGCAATATCGTCGGGGTATGACTGCGGTCGATTGCGAATGCACTCCGAAATTCGAGCGATGGAGTTGTTGGCATCAGAAGCTAGTTGGGTGCAAATCATAGAGTCATTGTCAACGTCTGTGGCAGCCCCTTCTTTCGAAGAAATTACAATCCCTTTCAGCATTGATACTGCAAGTGGGCCTACACTTCCAGCACCCCTCAGTTTCACCTGCTCGGCACTTGCATGTGCCAATAGCTCGGACATGCATGCGACGTTCTCCAAGCAGGCAATTAAGACTTGACTGAGATGTATCGCCTTCTCTACACTTTCCACATCAGCATTCGCAACATCTTGATTCAGTAAATTTACTAATTCCGAGTTGCATAACGGTAAAAACATCACGGCCATATCCCGCTGGTCGACATTGGATTGCTTCGCATCGTGATTCATGATGCAACGGCCCAACCAAGCGTCCACAAGGAGAGCTGCCAGCTGAACGTTGTTCGAACTCGCATCAATCGAAGAGCCAATATTATTTTGTGTGTTGCCATTCTTTGATTTGTCCCTCAAAAACAGAATCTTGGTTGTTATCTTTGATAGCGACGATGCCACCTGATGAAGTTGTTTCCCAGGACCACCCACCACAGGAGATTTCTTGTGGATGACATTCGTTTCCAGTGAGTTGGTCACCATGTTCTCACTAATCGATAATGCCGATGGAGGGAATGATCCACAACGATGTAGAACCGCCGCGAACAATCCAACGTATGCGACATGGCCAGCATCCACAAAGGGCGATGAGATCCTCCCGTAACTATTAGTACTAGGGTTGCAAATAATTCCCGTAAACAAGTCCAACACCACCAAACTAAGATTACACCATTCCACAGCCGATGCAGTATCCTTGGAAAACAATTGATCACGTTTGTTCCCGAGTTGAGTAGCCACAGAACAAAACACCCACAGTAATTCATGGACGGAATTGAAATCTTTCTTGTCTTTGAAAGATTGCCATACTGGAGATAACTTATCAAATTCAAGAATGTATCGTAACAATACTTCACGAACTCCAGGCATTGATTCGGTGGTAGTGTTGTTCTGATCACTACCAGAGACGTTGACCTTGGTATTAGTGGAGTTAGTGTCGCCATCAAGCATGACCGACAATGCAACTTCCGTAAGCAATCCAATGCGACCAAGTCGATAACTCTTCCCTTGTCCATATTCCCCTCGAGCAGTGGATATGGGTAGGTCCGGAGATCCGCTACCTGTCACAGGTACTCCATGTGGGAGATACAACAACGTGGCACGAAGTACCGATGCCAATCCTGAAGCACGTTCATGAAGCGGTATTCCACGTAAAGCCACTAGAAGCATGGTCGCTGTTCCCGCGAGGGTTTCCAGTGGAACGGATGCCGTGATGAGAGTAGATGATATTTCTGGCCTTGATGATGATGATGCGGACGAGGACGCTAATTTGTGTGGAGATTCATTCGCTTTGTTCGATAGTCCGGGGATGGTGGTCGTGGACTGCGGACGCACGCCATTCATTTCTTCATGAAGCTGTGACAATAAAACAACCGCAGCATGCCGACATGCCAACACTCTCCACGAAGCACAAGGACATGCCGATGCCATGCGAATACATGCCGCAGCCAAAGCACGTTGGGCACCCTTATCCGACATCCCACCATGCCGATTGGTCAAACCAGGTAGTAATATCCGTTCAACATACTCTTTTGCTAACAGTTCTGCATCCACCTCCCTCCAACCACGTTTGCCATGCATATTTTTTGTCATTTGCATAGCTCGTCGGGAGGGTTTCGTCTCTGATCCATGCGTCAACGCATGCACTAATGTGGCTGTTACTATCGGCAAAGCCTTGGCAACATGGTGCAATGACGAATAGAGGGATAATCGATGCAATACCGATAACAATCGGGGAGATACTACCCCTTCCCATATCTTCACTTGCAACTCTTTCATAATTGTGGAATGTTCCAATAGAAAAAAGGATGATTTGGTAACATCCTCATCAACACGATCATACATGAATACATTGGAGGGGTTGGCACATTCGGCAATGGATCGGATTTCACACGATAGATTGTCCGAATGTATATCTAATGTCAATCTACTAAGAGCTTCCAATGCTGTAGCTGACACACCATCCTCCTCACACTCCAACGATACCACAATAAGAGTATGTGCTGCCTCAGTACCACATTCATCTTCTAACCGAGTGTCCAATGATGATGGGGGACGAATGTCACATGTCAATGCAGCATCGAAACGTAGTCGCGCATACGAAGATCGTGCCGTGGTGGCCAGTGTCAATAGGGCCAGTTTACGACATGTGGGGGTATTGTGGGATGTTAAACAAGAGGTGAGTGTGGTGAGAATGCGATGGACAAGACGTTGGTATCGTTGGATGTGGTAGATGGAGGATGATTCAATTTGGAGTGGGAGGTAGGATGATGAAAGAATGGAACCATTGGATTTGTTGTTGTTGTTGTTGTTGTTGTTGGAAGAGTTGTTGTAAACTAGCTGATGCAATGCCAGACATGATTTGNTTGTTGTTGTTGTTGTTGTTGTTGTTGGAAGAGTTGTTGTAAACTAGCTGATGCAATGCCAGACATGATTTGGCAACGATGGGATAGGTTGAGTTGGGATTACGCAAGTGTGACAAATATCGTTGATCGAGTTCGAGCAGTTCGACATCGTCGGGGATATCATCATCATCCTCGTCAATGGTTTTGTTAAAGATATCAACGCCATCGTTTGTGGGACGCCCAGATGTTGTTTGAGCATACTTATTCTTCCGGCGCAGAGATGTCGTACTGGTGATGGCCACATCCGAATATCCCAGCGTCAGCATCCCAAAGTTATTGTTATTATTTCCCTCCCCCCGCAAGCGAGGTTCACCATCACCCGATATAGCAGGAGGACTGCCATCGGAAGATGCTACAGCTGCAGCTGCACCGCCGCCCCATCCAACTCGATCCGGCGCGTGGGTCACCGAAGCCAATGAGAAGAAGGCTTCATCGTCGTCATCAAAATCATCAAAGAAATCTTCGCTTATTAGCATCGTTTCATTATTGATACCGCTACCGCTGTTGTTGTTCATCTTCGTGGTGGCTGGATTGACCATCATTGTTCATTGTTCATCGTCGTCGTCGTCGTCGGCGGCGGCGTCGGACATGGTCAGGTCCATGCTTTCTGCTTTTTCCAGCAGCTGCTTGTTGGCGGAGTATAATCGGGAGTCTTCCCCAAGTTAGGGATGAACCTTTTCTCAAATTTGAACTAATTCCTCTGTACTTATTTTTAATTTCAAAATTTGAAAACATAAATTTTAGAATTAGCGCACTATCTATCTATACGAGTTCCTCGTGTAACCGTCACACGAAATGGCGCACGGATCCACCCTCCCCACATCTATCGACCTTCAAAAGTGAAAAAATAGACCATGACCATGGCCGAATTTCCGCCGAGAACCCTACTGTGAACCTACTGCCACCTCCAAAAATACAAAATACGTATTTTTCTCTGTATGTAGGTATATATGGAGATCTATCGAAATTCTCCCCGCCACGAATTACTTGGTAATCATGGGCTATCATGGGCGCGGTGCCGTCGTCGTCGCCGTCATCAATGCCACGCCACAAAGCCGAAGCCCACAAGGGAGGTGCTGACAAACAGACTCTCTTGCCCTAAGTAAGATCCAACGCAGACTACCATTTCCATCGAGTGTGTGTGTGTGAGAGGGGGGAGTTGGAGTGCCCATCGGAGAAAGAGTGGGTGGTGTTGGTGTCGGTTTCGTCGGTGTCGTCAGTTGTCGGGCTCGGGAGGAGTGTGCCTCCTCCACCTACCACTCAAACTCAACGACATAGGTCATCCACCAACAAAATGGCAAACTCATCATCCACAATAAAAGCAGCTGTCCTCGACCGTCCTCGTCGTTCTACGGCCGGACAACGTCTCTCCTCCCTCGTTGGGAAAGCCCAAGAAGAAGATGAAACATTTTGGTCACATTCCATTTGGAATGAGAAGGGGGGTGGCTTTGCGGATAATGGTAGAAGGAAGAAGAAACGACGACGCAATAATGACGACGACGACGAGGGTGATGAGGATGAAGAGGAGTCAGAGAGCTCATCATCATCGGAAGGAGAAGGCAGTAACGACAATAATGACGATGATTCAGACGATGATGGAGAAGGATCCTATCGAATGTCCGAAGACGATTCCTCCATGGCACAAGATCAATTCGATTCCGACTTTGATGAGAGTGAATCTGATGACGATGAGGTGGGGGAAAATGGTGAGATGAGAATGGGGGAGGAGGAATGTGAATTACTTGCTGAGGAGAAACGGAATGCCGCTAATTTGAAACGAAAGAAGAATCAACGGTTCTTATCGTCAGCGGTACCACCACTACCATCAACTGCTGCTGCGGGAAGACAGATGGGAAAAAAGAAGGGGAAGAAGGGGGCATCATCATCGTCGAAGCGTGGACCAATGGGTACAGGGTTGAATGAGGGGTTGGTTTTGAATTGGAATGCACCACAATATCCTCTGCCGGCGCGACAATCGTTGGGTGCTGGTTCTGCGATGGTTGGCCTCCCTCCTCTTACAACTTCTACTCCTTCAACTTCTACATCAATGCCAATACCGCCGCCGACGACAGTGCCTACTCTCTCACAATTATCCGAGTTGCAATCCATGTCGATACCGATACCCCCGGGCGCGACAACAATTACACAACCAATATCCGAACGACCACCTTTGTCGTTATCTGATGATGCACATCAAAGAAGTGATGGAATTCTAGCGCAACCTCAGCCAATACACAACCTCCGGACATCGTTCTTGTCATCGTCGTCGTCTGCTATTGCTGCTCCATCATCATCTGCAACTTCAGTCAAACCACCGTCTCCCACCAAACGACAACAGCTAAAACAACTCATCATCACCAAGCAACAACAACATCAACAATCCATCTCAGAACGAAAGAAGAGTCAACGTCGACAATTCACCCAAGAGGAATTAATATTAGAAGCAGTCCAATCTACCGAAACTACCAACGCGAAATGGTTACATGCTCGACAACGTAGTAAAGAGGAGGCAGCAACATTAGAAAAGTCATCCGAAAAGTCCACCAAACTTTCCAATACGAATCACAAATTGGTGTCACGATTTTACAGTCGGAGAGGATGTAACAATACATTGACATTTGTGGATATGGATCATTTGCCAGAGTTTTTGGTTCGGGGGGGAGGAGGTCATCATCCTCGTCGTACTCGTGCATCCTCCGTCACTTCTACCAACTACACTTCCGTTGCTGGACAGACAACCAATCCTTCATCGAGACCATCAGTTGGTGCTACTAGTACATCTCTAGAGGCAAGTGAATCGACACAGCAACAACATCCACCATCATCACAACGACATCCATCTCCAAATGCTACCCCCGAACGAAACTATGAAAAATGCATCATCACCGGTAAAATTGCAAAGTATCGTGATCCAAAATCAATGCTAGGATATCATGATATAGAAGCATACAAGGAATTGAAGCGTAAGTTAGAGTCGGGGGAGATTGTTCCCAAAATAAATCATGTGCAACATGAGACGGAGAAGCACGCGAGTGCCAAGGGAAAGGGAGGAACAATTAGTACAACATCTCGAGAACGGGGTGGTGCCAAAGCTAAATCAGCAGCAGTAGCAACGATCAATTATTTTCCATTTGCGGAGGATCAACCTACCATGATGGCCACCATTACCTCTTCATCTACATCCTCGTCTATATCGAAGGGGATGGATTCTGTCAAGGTGATGGTAACACAGCAGGGAATGCCAGTCTCACCACCCTCCACACCCCCACAGCCAGCATCCCGAAGCGTAGAACTGCCAAATAATTTGTTAGAGGATGATAGGAAGCAACCTCCTCCTCCCGGATTGATCTTGTCAACAGAACACAATGGCAGTGCGGAAACTAGTGCTACTCCTACAAACGATGTCCCTCTGACAGCTCCCGCGAACGAGGTACAAGCTGCTACTGCCGAATCGGTACAACCATTGGTTTTATCTGCGAATCCTCATCAGACTAATACGTTGGAAGCTCGAGTTGGATCTATCGGTACAATCACCAATGATTCAGAAAATGGCAAGAGACACGAGGATAACGGAGTGAAACCAATCGTAACCGTGAGCAATGGAAGCGACAATGCATCGAAAACTATTCCCACAGTGCGAGAAGCGGAAATTGGCACCATTTCCACCACCGCCACCACCAACACAAACGGTGGTAGTGGAGCCAACGGGACTACCGGCACTAGAGAGAAAATACTTGCACCGACTACACCTTCGGCACCAAAAATCTGCAATGACACTACTAAAAGTCCCGACGGTGGTGCCGCAGACAAAGTCATCGTTCCGGACGTGACGGCATCGAATGACAAGCGAACAACTATAGAAGCAAATTAGCTAGGATTATTATTATTATTATTATTCTTTATGTTCACTCCCCACATGATTAAGTCTGTGCCTGCGAAATATATTCCTCGTTCTACTTCTTTTTGGCACCAAAAAAACTACTCAAGCTCTTCATGCCTTTGGTATTAACTTTTGCAAGCTTCTTGAGCCCCACACTCCTGGCTTCTTGGACACTGCTCTTCTGACCTGGGGTAACGCTAACGGATGACGATGACTTCCCACCACCACTCCCTTGAGTGTACTGCATTAACGCATCGGCATCATCCTGTCCAATAGTCCCCTCCCATGCTGCCCTCGAACGTTTCTTCTCACTAGATTTGTTCGAGTCTTCACCATTCGTTGATACGAAAGACTGCTGGGTTTTCTTCTTTCCCATCCAATCCATATCATCCAAACCAACTTCTTTGCAAAGTCTCCGCTTCCACTCGGTGGGGATGTAGTCACATATGAGTTGCAGACCTGCCACCTTGAGACTATGCTCCTCCTCGTTCGTCAAAGTTGACGAATCCATGATTGCTTCCACATCTGAATCTTTCATTGCTGCATCTTTCGGTGCATCCCCATTTTCTTCTTCGGCAACCACAAACGAAGAAGAGTACGCACCCGTCCCACCTTGCATACTACTCAACTCCTTATTCTTCAGTAGTGCCCTCTCCCTCTTCTCATGAAACCGCATACGCAATGCCTCCACCGAGCGATGAAATTTCTGTACCAGCCAATGCATAGTACGCTCGTCACTGAATTTACAAAGTATTAAATCATCTCCACACATGTCGGACACATCGAGTATATGAGATAGTTGTCCTAATTCATGGATACTGTTGATGGTCAACTTTGGGTCCAAGTTGAGTGCACGTAGAATGGGAGATGGTAGTAGCCCGACCACCTGATCATATGGCTGCCATTTGGTCAATTTCTCTGCTCCTATGCCATTTTTGGTCAAGATTCGTTGAAAATGTGAAATTGCAAAGAATAATGGATCGATCCGAGTGGAGATGTGCAGTAGTGGATTTGAGATGATACGCGATCCGACAAAGTAGGAGGCATATTTTAAAGAATGAGGGAGGACAGTTTGGATTTCATGTATGTCCAATGATGGTTGCTGCTGGGCCGTAGATGATTGGCGATTGCTGGTACGTGACGACACGAGGATGTAGTCTCTCGGCGACGATGATGTGTCATCGTCATTGGCTGGTTCTGGAAGGGAGATGAGATTGAATTGGGTAGGCGCATTAGTGTCCATTTGGACCAAAGTTATGGCTGCCATGGTATATCAATTGCTCGAGAGACTCTAGATCAGCGGGCGGTGGAGTCGATTGAGAGTATGGTAAAAGGTTTTGTGGTGGACCATTGGCATTGGCATTTTGGATTGTGGCTTTTGATGGTGCGGGTGGGCGGACGTGGAGCCGACTTGAACACATAAAAATGGCGCGCACTTCCCGCCATAAAGCCAATGACGAGAAAAGGAAGAGAAATGCGAATGTCGGAATTGGTACGAAATTGAGAATTCGCGAGTTTGTTGGCGAGGATTTCATGCCGACACGTGGCATCGACAACAAAGCAACAACAACAACAAACAACACCAACAACCAACACCAACAACATTCAATCAATTCATCGATGCGAGCGACGAATTAATGGTTGGACAATCCACCAACATTTAACCAATTCAACTTAGGACAAGATAGAACGATGAGAAACAAAGCCTATAGCCACACAGTAGCTGCCGTCATTGAATCAACGGCGTAGACAGTAGGTAGGATTTCAGCATCATATCGCACATCACCACCATCAGAGACCATGTTACACGAGGACCAACTCCATTCGCATTCGATCGACGACGAGGATGAATTATATGATAACAATAATATTCCCGTAGTCGATGCCACGCCCTCTTTCATAAATGCTTCACTCTCCTTTCCTCCCGCCAATTCAACCTATGGCGATCGAGCGAAGATTGCCGATGGTGCCTATGTACAAATGGAAGACGGCAATTATCATGGCTATGCACCATCCATTACCTCAACAATCATGACTGCAGAGGGATTGGCAGATCCAGCAGGCTTTTCTATAATTTGTTGTGTCGTATTAGTTGGTGATATGACACGTGGTGTTACCTTTCCCATCATGTGGCCACTCGTACAAGATCTCGGTGGCAATTCGGTATGGTTGGGATATGCCGTGGGTGCCTTCTCATTCGGTCGGGTCATTGCCTCTCCGTGTTTTGGACGATGGTCAATTGAAAAGGGATACTCAAAAACATTAGTGGCTAGTACAACCATCATGTTGGTCGGGTGTGTATTCTTTGCTCATGTGATTAGCGTGGGGAGTTTACCATTCTTGGTGTTTTCGAAAATTATCATGGGAATTGGGAGTGCTACGTTGGGTGTGACTAGGGCGTATGTTGCGGAAATTACAGCAACGAGACAAAGGACGACATATATGGCGTTGCTGAGTGCGGTCCAATATGGAGCATATACTGGTATGTCGAAATATTCTCAGTGTATCATGATGACGCATGATTATTCAACATTGTTTTGTACTAACGATATGACTTATCATCTTGTTCCAAGTGACACCGATATTTGGGGCACTCTTCTGCTACATACTCAACGACCAAAGATATGAAGTCGGGTGAGTGCTCTTAATGCGAATCGTATCATCATCGCTGACTGCAATACTGACTATCTATTCATGTTCGACTTCATCAGCTTCTTCGTCATTGACCAATATTCAGCAGCGGCATACTTCATGGCATCCCTGTGCATCGTTACACTCTTCCTCCTACTAACGAAATTTCAAGCACGATATCGAACAAAACCTGCAGTGCAGATAAAGTCCAGACGACAACTAGATCAGGATGAACTGGCGAACAATGTTACGTGGTGTGGTCTCACCGTACATACATGTGCATTAATCGGATGCATGTTACTGAATATCGCCACAGTGGGATGTTTTGGAGCGTTTGAAACAATGGGTGTTCATTTTGCGGAATCATACTACAATCTTGAGCCGGCAGTTGCAGGGACGGTTGTATCTGTCAATGGGTTGATCGGGGTATGTACCCTCTGGAATTTGGGCTATCTCGGAAAATGGTTTTTGGATACACAAATAATCATTGGGGGCATTAGTGTTTTTGCAGTGGGCATATTAAGCTTCGCGTGGCTAAAAAGTGTCGAAATGGGTGCTGAGAATTCAATAATACACTACATTGTTAGTGTCATGATGATATATGGAATTGGGTATCCCATTGGAGTCACCGCTCTCATTGGCTTATTTTCAAAGGGTGAGTTACGTGATTGTGCAATGTTGCACTTGCATGCTTTTTGCAGCGCAATTGACACCAAATCGTTCTGAAATGAATTTGCCTACTATCTAGTTGTCGGCAGAATATCGCAAGGTCCACTGCAAGGATGGTTTGCTGCATCTGGATCTCTCGCCCGAATCCTCTTCTCAGTTATGGCCGGGTACATTGCCCATTATGATGATATTACAACGGTGTTCATTGTTCTCTTCGTCATATCAATATCATCCATCATCACTGTAGCATCGACGTCCCAAACTCTGACTGCGCTTTCTCATTGAGTTGCTTCGTTGCAGGCGAGGACATTGGTGAGGATGCGGTTGTTCAATTTGATGATCGATGCTGCAACATCAACGATCTTTCTGGGCACCATAAAAGTATCGGTTGCGTGTAACAGATTGGAGTCCATGAGAATGACTTTCAGCATGCGAAGTTCATCGGGATATCGTACAGGGTGCACTTGATTTGTACATCATTCAATATTGAATGCTATCATCCTTCAGTAGAGCGGCAACTGAAATCATCAACCAACCGTGCATTTGTGTATGGCAGACATGGTCTCGATGATATGTGTGAGGTAACATCTCAATCCGCAACCCACAACAATAAAATAGTATTACTTCGATACTTGATTAATACTCTTCAATACTTGCTTGAGCTTGCTTGCATTCGTTGAAGTGCGATAGAGATCGATGATCGATGGTGATGAATGATGAAGTAAGATGAAGGGCAAGTAGTTACGTCCCGCCAATTTCGCCACACGTTTCTTCGCCAAATTATCTACTTCCTTTCATTCTGCGAAACTAGCTACGAGAGACCTGTACAAATATTCGCCAAATATCCCGTTTTGTATCTTTCCCAACACGTACTCGACGCGAAAGCATTATTTTTTCCTTCTCATGAAAGAAGTTGAAGGTGAAGGCCAACGACGCCGACGATGACGATGATCATCTAAGCATCTATCTCACTATGGACCACTTTTCCCAGGCGGAAATTGGGGTGCGCTCCAATAGAAATAGTAGAAGTTCCAACAATCACTCATCACTTCTTTCTTCGGGTTCAACGCATTATTTGAACACCAACGCGAGGTCGGGGCGAGGGCTCGATCGACATCGGTATCGATAAGCGCCGGGTCGACATGCACCGTCGGCATAGATTAGTGGATCATCGTCAATAATAATTATTGCTCAAGCTAACGATAGAAATGATATCTTCAAATGGCTATGCTAACGTCAATGGCCGCACGCCCATCGGCGTCGTCTCCTTCCCTCCCGCCGACTCGACTTACGCTGCTGATCGAACGAATGCGGCGATAGAAGACGGTGCCTACTCCATAATGGTAGACGGCTATCCATCCAAACTGCCACAAGATCATCATCATGATAATCTTGACCATCATGCTGCAGAGGATACACTATCCACCACATCATCCACCATGACCGCCGAGGGTCTCGCTGATCCCTCCGGCTTCTCCATAATTTGTTGTGTCGTTCTCGTGGGCGACATGACACGCGGTGTCACCTTCCCCATCATGTGGCCCCTCGTCCAAGATCTCGGTGGCAATTCCGTCTGGCTCGGCTATGCTGTGGGTGCCTTCTCCTTCGGTAGAGTCTTAGCCTCCCCATGCTTTGGGAAATGGGTAACCCAAAAGGGATATGCGACAACCTTGATAACAAGTACGTCGATTATGTTAGTGGGATGTATATTATTTGCACATGTGTACATTATTGGGAGTTTGTGGTTTTTGATATTTTCTCAAATTGTTTTGGGGGTAGGAAGTGCGACGCTGGGGGTGACACGGGCGTATGTTGCGGAAATTACGGCGACGAGACAAAGGACAATGTATATGGCATTGCTGACTGCGGTGCAGTATGGAGCATTTTCGGGTACGTGGATTGTTGTAGTTTCTATTGGCATGCTGCATGTTCGTTCTGTACCTTATCTCACTCTCTTGCACCGCTTACTTGCACTGTCTCTCCAGTGACGCCAATCTTTGGTGCACTCTTTAGTTACCTACTCACAGATCAGAGTTATGCATGGGGGTAAGGAGCGCTTCATAATCAATCCATGCGTGACTTCCAAAGTATTCACCGACCCTCATAATCTCACTGTCCTATTGCAAACAGCTTCTTCATCTTCAATCAATATTCCGCAGCAGCCTTCTTCATGGCCTTCCTCTGCATCATCACACTGTTTGTCCTATCCACGAAATTCGAAGCGCGATACCGCGTGAAACCTGCATTATCGGCAACATCCTCCGCCGGTACCGGAGCAGGATCTGGAGGGGGAGTAATAGAGAAAAAGTCCAAACGACGATTAGGCCAAGATGAATTAGCCAACCGGGTCACCTTCTTTGGTCTTACCATCTACAATGCAGCATTGTTAGGATGTATGCTCCTTAACATCATGACCAAAGGTAGCATTGGCGCCTTCGAAACGATGGGGATACATTTTGCTCAATCCTACTTTAATTTAGATCCTGCCGTCGCTGGAACGATTGTCTCCATAAACGGTGCGATTGGAGTGTGCACACTCCTGAGTATGGGATATATTGGACGGATATTGAGTGATATACAAATGATTCTGGGTGGGATTGGCGTATTTGCTGCGGGTATACTAAGCTTTGTACCATTGCAAAGTGTCGAAATGGGTGCGGATAATTCCATTGTGCATTATGTGATTGGTATCACGATGATATACGGAATTGGATATCCCATTGGGCATACGGCATTGATTGGATTATTCTCCAAGGGTACGATGAACAAATTCATGTTGTGCGATTGTCTTACTTTCGTTCTTGTCACAGAGCTCTCTGACACCTCAATTCGTTTCCGAAACCTTTATCTATTTACAATTTACACGCAGTGGTTGGTAGAATAGCTCAGGGTCCATTACAAGGGTGGTTTGCCGCAGCCGGATCACTCTCTAGAATCTTCTTCCCAATTATGGCGGGATACATTGCGCATTATGACGATATGACAACCATATTCATTGTCCTCTTTGTTGTATTAGTCGTTGCCAATATTACTGTGGCGTTGACGGCTCGTACATTAACGGTGTTGTCCCAGTGAAGGAGTATGATAGTGCCGGGGAGAGCGATGAGAATGAAATAGAGATTGCGTGACGGTACACTGCAGTTTGCGTTTCAATCGAAGTAAAGAATTTGCTCTATTATCTGCACGAAACATGTACAACTACTCTTTTGCAACATTTGGTATCATCCGCATAGTGGATAAAGGTGTTCATTGAATGCATGCATGGACTGGAGTGTACACATCATCATCGCACCCACATTCACATGCCACAGGTCAAGTAGAGTCAAAATCAAACGACAGCTAAGATGCACGCTTACTGCCTCCTCCATCCAGCTCCATCCTCAACCGTTCATCCATGCAACAGGCGATATAATGCATAGCTGATCGATTCATTATTCTGAAGTGATTTGGCTCCGTAGGATTGCATTCCATTGCTATTGCATGGCAAGAAGATGGATTACACGTGGCAATGAGATACTTAACGAATTTTGAAATTAAAATTTGAAAGATACTTAACCGATTTCGAAATTAAAATTTGAAATCAAAACAGATACTTAACGATTCTTCAGCGTCAGATCATTGACGACGACGACAACGACAGTGTGCTCAGACCCCGACATCGAAAATCGAAACCGACGACGACGACCATCGACATCGACAAACCATGATCGCCGCCGTCGTCGGCGCCCCAATCCGAATCGATTCTCTTCATTGCCAATAATTAATTATTCATAACCATGGCGATAGGTGGCGAAAGAAGTTGCAGCGCTAGGATATTGGAATCGTTGCCCCCCATTGCGCCCTCGATTTCGATTGGCATTGGCGCGAGGGTGACTACCACCGCCGCTGCAGCAGCTTCGGCTCCTTCTGGTTCTGCATCAAACAATCCTACCACTACCACCACCGCCACCACAACGGCTACTACAACATCATCAGCAGCAACAGCAACAGCAACAGTATCAATTCCACCACCCTTCATCCGTCTCGGCAACCGCACAATTCACACCTCATCCTCCGTCCGTTCCTGGTCATGGAAATCATTTTCATCTACTGCTCGATCCGACGGATCACAATTTCATCATTGGGTACCAAGTTCAGTGGAGTATGCCGATTATCCCTATGCACGCTTTGATGTACACCTGGACCCGTTGGTGTATAGTACTGAAGAGTATGAGAAATATTTGGAGAGTGATGTTGATGGGAATGATTATGTGGGGGGAAGCAGTGCGGATGGATTGAAGAAGGAGATGGAATTGATTGTTCGCGATAAACAACAACTACAGCAGCAGCGGCACTTGGTACACTCCAAAGTCTATCCATGGACCAAATCCGAAACGGACACTCTCCTCGACTTGGCTCGACTTTACGATTTACGTTGGCCAATCATTATTGACAAATGGCGTACTCAATTTGCGAACGTGGCGAGTTGTCAATTGCGACAGATTGAAGATTTACAATATAGATATTATGAAGTGGGGATGATTTTAGCAGCACGTAGGGCTGGGGAAGTATTGGCAAATGAGGTGGAATTGATTGATAAGGAGAACAAGAAGGAGGAGGAGACTAAGACGAAGGAGGATGTGATTGTGCCGCCATCGGGTGCAGCGAAAGGAGAAGGTGGTAATAAAGGTGGTGGAAATATCGCTGTACCAACAGCCTTTGACACGGTGGATGGTGCAGCAAAGGTCAAATACGGCGATGGGCTTATCTCCTCAGCCAACAACACTGTCGATACCACATCAATTCCGATGACATCCACCACTTCAAATTCAGTAGAACAGCAACAACCCGACAAGGAAGTCATCGACGCACTCCATCGAACGCATCGACAAGTTACTATCGATCCATCGCTTGTTCCACCACTCTCCCTTCCGGCTACTGGTACATCCACCCATCGTCTCCGGGGGAGTGGGGGTGGAGGTGCAGGAGCAGGCAATGTTATCAAGGGAGCGGTATTCGACCTACCCGCTGAGCGCGCTCGACGTGCACATCTCGATCGATTATGGCATCGATCGAAGGAGGAAGAAATGGAAGAGGAAGGATTGCGTGCGGAATTGCGTTTAGTTGAGGCACAATTGCGGAAATTGAAGAGGAGTGGGAAACACTTGGTTCCGGCTGGTTCGGCATCTGCTGCCGCTAGTAATGCTGCTTGCAAATCGGTCTCGTCGGCGGGGGGAGTTGGAAAGGTTGCCATACCCGGAAAAGGATTAGGTGGAATTGGAGGAGAGGATATTGTACCGGTATCATCATCGTCATCCAGCATGCTTCCACCGCCGTCGAGTCGAACAATAATGCCACCACCACCGCCAATATCATCATCTACCTCCATTCAATCATCATCTCACCGTCCACCCCTCGATCCATTCGCAAACACACATCAATCCGTATCCGCCTCCTTCGTCGAGACAGCACCAGTACCCACACCAGGAACACCCTACCTCCAATCGGGTCGACTCTTCCCACCCTCCGTGAAAGGTCATATCGGATTAAATCCCAACACATTGAAACAGATGAATGCCATCCTAAAAGAATTGAACATACCTGAGGAACCAATTCCCACCAAACGAAATTGTGATTTGTATGATGGTGTACGGAAGGATGCATTAACATTATTGATATTGCAAAAGATTGCACTAAGGAAGGAGGGAGAATTGGATAGTAAGCGGTCGGTGTTGTGTGAAATTAAGAGTGCAGCCAAAGCAGCCGCAGAAGCAGCCAAGGCGGCGGCGGAAGCTGCTGCAGCGGCCGCGGCCCTGGCGGCAGCAGAAGAGGCGGAGAAGAAGTCGAAGAAGAATGCGGAGAATGCTGTTGAGGAGAAGGAGGGTGGGAATACTGAGGCAGACGGTGGAAAGGGTAAGAAAGCTCCTACCAAGCGGGTCAGCAAGGCAAAACGACCACGAGATGAATCCACCTCGTCAAATCAGGGTGGTGGTGATGCCGCTACCGCCACAACCGCGAAAGGAGCGGGAGGGAAAGGAAGTACGCCGAAAAAGGAAAAGGATGGAAGTGCACCCAAGAAACGATCCCGAACGAAAGCAAAAAAGGGCACTACTACTCCTGCCGCTACCGCGGCCGCTCCTGCTCAAACCGGATCGTCGAATGCTACTGCCCCTGTAGTTTCGTCGGGAGCGCTCACAGCGAAGAATGCGCCGCCACTGCCACGGCCACCGCCACCAACTTCCGTCGCAATGACATCTGCATCAGTATCACCAATGGTGGCCAAGTCACGTCCTACCACTGCCAAGGATTCATCTTCGTTGCCACCAGCACTGCCTCCACCTTCATCAGGGAACAATGTCGGAGCCATCGTCGGGGCGAGCATTGTTCCTTCCTCCTCCGCTGCACCCGCACCCTCTTCGACGGCGACGGCGGCGGCAGTCTATTCTGGAAAGACTGCCAACAAGCCCGGTAGGAAACCACGCGGTAGGAAAAAGGCTGAAGCTCAAACTAAATAATTAAATTCCAAACTGCTTTATTTGTTATCATTCGCCCCTTGTTGCACAGTTGATATAGTCCAACAAAGGACAGAGATATCAATAATGCGTGTGTATATGTGATATTTCCAACCCTGACATCAATGAGCATGCACCAAAACCTCCAGCCAAGGTGCACATCCCACTTACTCCGAAATAAAAAAGAAGCATTATCTGCGTAGATGAAACTTCCCATTTCCAAAACCAATACCCCCATTCCATTTCTATTTAAGTTCACTGTCATTAGGTGTTGCATCATATCGCGATGATCCAGTGTAATACAATGCCGTAGTTAGTTTGTGAGACACCCAATGTCGAGAAGTCGATCTCTATGCTCCACTCCGTCCACCACCTCCTCCACCACCACCCTCGCCACCTCGTCTTGGGCCGCGGTATCTCCCCCCTCCATCTCCACCACCCTCCTTGGGACTGTGACTTCGATTGTATCTTCTTCCTCCATCACCACCACCACTCGCACCTCCACTTCCACCCCCTCCTCCACCACCTCCCGACGACTTACTCGACGGAACCTTCCTCTCCACCTCCAACACCCTACCATGGACCATAAATGCACTCTCAATCTTCCTTCCAGTACGTTGATCCTTTACCAAACTCTTGGATGCCTCCTCGACAATTGCACCCACGGCAGCCGGACCATCAAAATCGACAAAACAAAATCCACGATGAGTATTCAATGTAATAGTAAGGACTTTACAACCCACGGCTAATCCACGTGGTTCGAATAGAGTGCGGATATCGGATTCTTGGGTTTTGTCGGGGATGTTACGAATGAAGAGAGTAGCCTCGGGAGTGCGTGCCGTGTTGCTGCTGGTAGCTGTGGCTGCAGGTTGGGAGGGTTGTGTTGTTGTTGGTCCCGAAGTACTGGACGCTGCGGCAGTGGGAGTGGACGCAGCTTTGGAAGGTCGACTTTGAGGTGGCGCTTTGATGGAATCCGGTTGATGATTGGTGGAAGAAGACTTATCGTTCATGCCGACGCCACCTCCACCACTGCGCGATGCTTTGGGGGAACTCTTCCGTCCTTTACGACCCCCCTCGGCGGCAGCAGTACCACCCTTTGGTCCACCGCCACTAGCCACCAGACTCGCCCACGATCCAGGCGTCTTGGGCTTTTCAGGTATTTCCACCTTGGCAGCCTCAACCTCACCGCCTCCCCCTCCCTCAACAGCCTCGTCTTCCTCATCGTCGTCGTCTCCACCATCCTCCATTCGGGGAGAGTTCGAACGAGATCTCGATTTCCCACCCCTCCTCTTACGATGGTGGCGTTGTTTGCCTCCTCCCTTGCTCTTCCCCCCCTCCGATGGGCTGGCTCCAGGAGAGATGGAGTCGGTGGATGCATTCGCTGTAATGATGGTAACATCTCCCTTCTTGGCACTACCATCCACTACCACCTCCTCCTCTTCCTCCTCGTCAGCAACCTTTTCTTCATCCGCAGATGGTTCATACACCACCACGGGAGTAGGCGCAATGTTGTTGTCAACAGCAGAAGTGTCCAACGGAATTGGCTCCGGTACCACCAACAGGGGAGGTTGTTGTTGCGCATCCTCCTCCTCCGTCATCGATGGCTGCTGTTGTTGCTCCACCACAACGACCTCCGCCACTTCCTTCTTTTCAGCAGCCTCTTTTCCCCCATCATCATCATCATCATCATCATCAACAACAACAACGGCATCAACATCTCCAACAACCTCACCCTCACTAGTAGAATCCAAAAAGCGTAAAATATCATTCTTCACTAAATATTGTCTCTTCTTTCCCCCACCAGCAGCGGCAGCAGCATTGTTCAAGAAAAACGTATGAACAAACGCACTCTTCTTTCGCTGATTGGGTAATATCATGTGTCCCGTCACAACTAAGAGTATCCCACCACCAATGGATTCTTGAACATCGATGGCCCCCCGTTCAAAGTCTACGGTTAGCTGTGGTGGGTGAGCAGTAGTAGTATCTGCGGACTCAGTAGTAGTAGGGGTGGAAGAAGAGGTGGCCCAATCGAAGAAGGCTTTGCGAACACGCTCTCCCGGCGGCGATAAAGTTTCTTCCATAGTAGCCCCATTCGTACCGGTGCTGGTCGTCAAGGAAGTCTCAAACGGCATGGGAGTCGAAGGTACACTCGGCTCCATCCCTCGACTCACCGTCGAATCAGGTTGGTAAAATCGAGAGAGCTGGGAGGGAGAAGTGAGGAGGATTTTGTAGTATTGTTTGATGAACGAGTTGCCAATTTGTTGGAGCGTTGGACCTCCACCCCCGGTACCGGTAGTAGCAATAGTAGAGGTGGCGGGGGCGGCGGCATTGGGCAATGGATCGATCGACATTATTTTTGTAGGGAGCGCACGGGAAAACACACAAAGACACTAAAAAAATGACAACCCCCCTAACAGAGAGAGAGAGTGTCCGCCGCCCTCTTGCGGTTTGATTGGATTAATTGATGGCGAGGGCGGGGTATCGTATGGCTTTGCTACTATCGTAAGTACTTATGGATCGTTGCCGCTGCCGCCGGTCAGTCAGCGTTCGGTGAAAAGTATTATCTTTGTGTGGCTGTGGCTGGTATTTTGCACGTACACTCTCTGGAGGGATCTTTGCGCATCCTCGCACCGTCTGTATGGCGCCCTGCCCCGTCGGGCAGTCGAATCCGGCCTCATTGGAATTCTTACGCGTGGAGGCTTCAATAAATAATACTCCTACTCCTATGTAAGTAGTGGAGACTGCATGCGACGAGCAGACGCCCATGCATAGCGCCGCACAGCGATATTTTGGCGGGAGACATCTGCCACCTCCTGCCGCCCGCCAGACGCCTATCTAAAACTAAAAGTAAAATGCAAACAACTATCTAACTATCTCTAGATAACATCATGCTCGATGCCGATGCTGAACATGAACCATGACGATGCAGTTGCAGTAGGTGAACCAAACAGCATCAAACGGGGCAACGAATCACTCTTCAGAATGATGAATCGATCAACTATAATGACGAAAGTGCTGCTTGTGGTGGTAGTTGCCGCCATCTCTTGTTGTCGAGGAGCAATGGCATTTCAGTTTCCAGCTCCTCAGACGATGACCTTGAACCACCGCCACCGCCACAGGGTGGTAAGGACAAATCTTTCATCACAGCAAGATGATAAAGAAGTCTTCGTCGACGAACCCACTTCTACCAACAACAGCAACAACAAGTCTCGAATAGTACGACCATTTCTATCGCGGGCGTTGCAAAAATTGATGCGAAAGGAGCCCGACGATTCCACCATCACCGACACTGTTGGCAGCACAACTGTTACAGTTCCTGATATATTATTGTTGAACAGTAGCACAGATGATGAAGACATTGTCAATAGTCCCGAAAAGAAAATCGATTCACAAGCTGATCTCCTACATGCACTAGCAGTCAAAACGCGTTTAGAGGCAGAGAAGATGGAGGTTCTATTGACTCTAGACAAAATTAACAAACTCGAAAGTAGACTATTATCATCGTCGAAGGATGCAGCAACATCGAGGGTATTGTCAGAAGAAGAACGTGCAAATCTCCTTCGGGATGTTCAAATATTGATGAAGAAACTCAATGCTACTACTGCGGTTGTTTCGGAGCCTTCACTCATCATCATCAACAACAACAACAACAATCCCAAACTTTCATCCGACAAAGACACAACGAGTAGTACTCAATCGACAGAACCATCATTAGATGATAACATCAACATCAACAAAAAGCCAATACTAAGCTACGAAAAACAGCAAGAGGCAATCTCCAGTATGGACAAATTACCCCAACCAATACGTGAAATGATGGCCAAATCTGCAGGTCTTCCCATCAATTCCAATTCCACAGTAATCATTACCAAATTGGCTGAGGAAGGACGACTTTACGAGGGTGAAATAGAAGGACAATTCAATATGATTGCCAATGCCGAAGATGTAGAGAATGCAGATATATTTGTTGATATGGAATTTGCTGAGATTAATTCGTTCATATCAACTTTGTTACCGGGAGTGACTCGCAAGGAGCCAGTGCCCATGGAATATGTCGATGCATTTTATAAGGAGGTGTTGGGGAAAGACACCTTTCAACCGAATGAACGCAATCCACATCCTGTTCCGGGAGGATATCTGATACGTGGTACCAGCATGGTGAAACCATTGAAGCGGGACGATAGTGACAACAAACAGGGTGATATTGATGCAGGGGATTTATTGATGGATATCATTGATAAGAAACTATCGTCGTCGTCTGTGGCAAATAAACTTCGCACTTATTACATCTTGGATCCAACTCCACCGTCTGGAGAAGAGATATTGAACGACGAGGATGAATATCCAGTGTTACTTGTTACCAACTATGATATTTCGCCAACCACCGCCACTTGGGTAAAACCGACTGTAACATTCCTGGGCCTGACATCCGTTGCAATATTTGCATTAGGTGCATTTGCATTCAATGCAGACATCATCGATAAACTATCTGCCAATGCCAATAATCCGGATGATAGCTTGGACTGGTTGTACAATCTTTCACTGCCGCTGGCTTCATCCTTGTTGGCGACACAATTATTTCATGAGCTGGGACATATCATTGTGGCCGCAAAGGATGGGATAAATATTGGCATGCCAACGTTGATTCCAGGATTTCAATTTGGTCTAACCGGAGGCATCACACCGATAAAATCATCACCGAAGAACATGAAATCATTGTTTGATTTTGCCATTGCAGGTCCAATTTGCGGTCTCGTAGCATCGATGGTACTGCTGTACACGGGGTTAGAAATGACAGCATTCATGGATGCATCGGCATTAGAACAGCTTCCAACTGTACCAGTGGAAATATTACGTTCCTCGGCCCTGGGTGGAGGTCTCATCGATTACTTACTCGGTGACGGTGTACTGAACTCTCCGGATGAAACACAATTGATCAAACTGCATCCGTATGCAATATCGGGGTTTTCAGGCCTCGTTCTGAATGCCCTCTCCCTTCTCCCGATAGGGAACACAGATGGAGGACGGATGTGCATTACCTTCTTCGGTAGATCCTTCTCACGAGTCGTACAAGGCACAAGCATATTACTGTTGGTACTGGCTGGGTTCTTCGGCGCCGACAAAGCAAACACATTGTTGTGTTATGCGATATTTTGCCAATGCTTTCAGAATGAGGCAGAAATTCCGTGTAGAAACGAGGTCGATGAATTGGATTCGTTTCGGGGAATTGTTGCCATTGGAATGTCGTTGATAGTCGTGTTGACACTGATGCCGTTGCCTTGACTAACTTTCAGGAACTACCACAATCCCTCTGATGCTTCCTTATCGCTATGTACTTTTATTTTAAGAAATCTTATCTCTGATCTATGCTCAGCCTTACATCGGAATGAGAGTCAACAGCATCAGAAAGCCAGCAAACGAGGCAAGGAGCACCCTCGAAAATCCAACGTCGTCGACCTCATTTCGCATTGGTATTTCCAATTCAGACTGAAAGAACGCAATGAAGGCAAAATAAAATAAGAGCAAATCACTCTGACTGATACCGAGGATGAATAATGACGCTAGTGATGCGAACGTGACAGCTTGACATCCTGATCTG
This sequence comes from Discostella pseudostelligera, assembly GCA_036940085.1. Classification (NCBI taxonomy): domain Eukaryota; phylum Bacillariophyta; class Thalassiosirophyceae; order Thalassiosirales; family Thalassiosiraceae; genus Discostella; species Discostella pseudostelligera. The sequence continues at coordinate 43,129 of JALLBK010000026.1, forward strand.
CCAAATAGGGCCATCGATATTCTGCCACCATCCGTTCCTTTCGTAGGTGAGATAGACATTCAATGCGGGTGAGTCAAGGTTGGAAGCGAGAGAATGAACACATCATTTCCGATATTATCAAAACTTACTTCCAGCTGGGACAAGAGCGAGGGCATTCACCACCAAGGCAAAGAAACCCGCCACGGCGAAGGGATGCAGGGCGATGAGCGTCGATGCCAAAGCTTGGGCACCCTCCGCGGATGCGGGTACATTCAGCACACCATTACCCAGAAAAATATCAATAAGCCCTCCACCAAGACTACTCTGTCTCAAAATTACGAGTGGTATACCAGGAAACGTTTGTACCATGGATGAATCCGCGGTTGCTGTCAGCGTAAGACCATAACAAAGGAGAAGCATGGACCCCATCATACCCGTCAGTGGTCCAGCCACTGCAAAATCTACCAAGTCTTGCTTATTCTTTGGCGATGTCTTCAACGATGTAATTGAGCTTGTAATGCCACTCATGACCGATGGAACAAGGGTGGGAATGGTTGCCTCAAAGTTCCTAGACTTGGCAACAATCTGGTGAGCAATCTCATGAATGAGTTGCATGGCCATAAACGAGATAAACAGTGGGATGGACATCTCCGAAAGCCACGATAGATCCGTCGGCATTCCAGCATCGGCCAGTTCCATCGCTTCCGTTGCACGGTCCAAAAGTTTTGGGTTTACCAAGAAGGGATAGATTGACCCATACCACGAGGTGGCAATTCCAAAAGCTGAAATGACCGTCCGCAATATGGGTGCAGGGTCACGCGCTACGTCAGGACCAGCGACGAATAGGACCTGTGGCCAATTCAGTGGGTCCAACATTTGTTCCTCCGGATTTGGAAAGGGATCCTTCAGGATGAAGAATGATATCTTTTCCCGAAGGCGTGCATCGTTTGCAACACGCCTATCAAGCTTCTCAATGAGTTCATCGCCAGATTTGCACTCGTTCTTACCACGAATAATCTGTGACAAAAGGGCAAGTATGAATAAGAGCTTGATCCACCAGTCTCGTCACATACAAAAATCGAATGAATTCACTTACCCAACCTCCATTGACAGGCAAAGGGTTGTCACTTGGCGTGAATGACTTCGTCGGGGCAACAATATCATTCAAGAAGGCATCCACTAGTCGCTTCTCTGGCGTTTGGCCTTCTTTTCGTACCGACTGAGGATAGAGTGAGTTCATCATGAAGTCCACATCCGACCGTGGTTGTCCATATGATGTTCCATTCAATGAGGAATCATCAGAAAACATACGACTAAATGCACCCCTCGTGCCACCAATATCTATTCGTTCGCCATCTCCACCAATTTCACCCTTTTCATTGTTAGTATCTCCACCGAATAGTCCAAAAAATCCTCCGTTATCATTCGTTTTCTTCTTGTTCTTGTCGATCCATTCATCCTCCAACAACATTGTGGCCAGTTCTGTTTCATTCTTCACAACCATATTCTTCAAAAATTGGGGAATATCTTCCAACTCTTTCACCTTGGCTTGAATTTGTTCCTGCGTAAATGTTGGCATGTCTTTATAATCATCGTTATCATCATCGTTCGTATCTCTGGAATTTTTGTAAGCCCTCTCAATCATCTCTCTTGCCTTTTGTTCCTCGGATTTATCACTAAAATCGGATTTGATATACTTCATTTCATCATCATACATCTTTTGCACAATTTCAGTTGCATTCAGCCGATCGACACTGCCGTCAAATCCAACAATTTTGGCAATGAGTACTTGCAAAAACTCGGGGGCATCTTGAAATCGTTGGACGCGTTCGTTCAATTCGGATGCGGCTAGAGATGGACGTGATGGTGATGGAGGAGGAATTGCCTTCTCCGACGATTGTGTAGAAGAGGAGGGAGAAACTGATATGGTAGCACCTTTTGTTGACGATAATGTTGACTTTACTGCAACAGGTGCAACAATTTTGACCTCGCCAACTTCATCCGTAGTAAGTTGTGACTTCAACCGTACCAATTCCTCTTCTAATGATTTTTGATCAGTAGCATCCACCCTCTCCTTCTTCTTAAATTGTTCCAATTTTCTTTCTAGTTTGGCAATCTTTTCGAGTGTTAGCTCCACTTGTCGTTTGTCTGCTTCTAATCGAATACGAGCCGCTTGTGCACGAAGAGCTTCGGCTTGAGCCATGGGTGATAATATCTCTTTTTCTTTCTTCTCCTCGACGGGTACGATTGTCACTGGCTCGAGATTCTTCTCATTGGTAGTTGGATTAGTATCATGAATTGCTTTCTCAGCACTGTTCTCCAATGAACTCAAATACTGATTGGCAAAAAATGGCGTAGCTGCTCCCTCCCCCGCTTTTTGAAGTGCATCCGCCACTGACTTACTCCTATCATCGACAGCTTCTGCTTTTGTGGACACGTCATCAATGGATTTGCCTTCTACTTTATCGTCATCATCCGGGCCTCCACCTTTAATCTTCTTGAACAAATCGCGAAACAGCCCTACGGACACTTCGCCACGAGGAGGAGTAGGACAAGGGCGTGTCACAAATTCGACCGCACGCGAACGCGATGCCACCGATCGGGTGTCATGATGTAGAGCTGGAGGTGCCCAACTGACGGGGCCAAGGAAAGCAGCGCAATGCGCAATAGACCAGAGCGGTATTATTAAGCCGATGGATGTTCTCGTCATGATGCTGTTAACTTGGGTGCACCTTGAATTGATTGAAGCAGCTGAGTTGGAGATATCGCTCGGTAGGTGGTGTGTGTGTGTGTGTGTGTAACAACAACAACTTCTTGATGTGTGTGTGTGGTGTGGTGGTTGGGTTCAAGTGGATTCATCTTCCCGCCATATCTTTTTGTGGTCACCGCATCTCCCGCCATCCGCCATATCTTTTTTTGTGGATACACAATATTCCCGCCAATATCTTTTTGGACACAACAACATCTACTTCCCGCCAAAACTGAGTTCAAGGTCCACATTGAAAATGGCGCGCCAAAAACAATGCCAAGCCACCGGACCAAAGACGGTGAATGTGAAAAAGTACGACGACCATGAATGATGTGCCACTATCATATCACTATCTCTAACCTCACTATTAACACCATACATCCACTAAGCCACAACCTCCCAATCATACTTCAAAATGGGTGCCGCCAACGATGATAACGAAGAATTCGAGTTTGGTGATGATGACGCCGCCGCTCGTCCCACCGCCAATGATACCAAGTCCAGCGTCGTCGCACGATCCTCTTCATCGTCGTCAACCGACTCCAAGAAATCCACCCCAGCCGATTCATCCGTAGTCTTCAGCCCCGAGCTTCTTGGCATGTACTACTCGCGTCTATTTCCATACCAGCTTCTTTATTCATGGCTCTCCTATGATCCAGCCACCGCCAAACCTACCAATGGCACCACCACCAACAAGGTTGCAACTACATCCTCTTCCTCCACCTTCCCCCGCCGTGAATTCAGTATGACCATCGAACCCACGCCCGGCAACGAAGTGTACATTCGTTACCAAAGCTTCTTATCCCAAGATGAGCTCACCTCGGCCATTATTAAGCGTCGACCAACCAAAATTGATATCGGGGCTGTATTCAATCATCCACCCAAGGACAGCAAGTCCTTACCGGCGGGGAAACTCCAAACTATGGAGCGTGAATTGGTATTCGACATTGATTTGACCGATTATGACTCTGTTAGAAATTGTGGATGTGATGGTGCAAAAATCTGTCACAAGTGTTGGAAATTTATGGGCATGGCCATTGAAGTTATGGATGAGGGATTACGTTCCGATTTTGCCTTTGAACATGTGGCATGGTTTTATTCTGGAAGACGTGGTGTGCATTGTTGGGTATGTGATGATACGGCACGCAAATTGTCGAATGAAGCGCGGAGTGCCGTGGCTAGTTACTTTGAGGTGAATTTGGGTTCGGAGAAGAATAAGAACTTTCATCTATCGAGTCCACTCCATCCCATGTTGGTACGGGCATACAAAATTCTTGAACCCAACTTTGTAAGCAGTGTTTTACCCGAGGACGGACATGGTCTCCTCGCCACACGTGCCTCCTGGACGAAGGTACTACTTACCCTTCCCAATGCTGCCAATCCCGTGGCAGCGAAATTGGAAGAAAAGTGGTCCTCGAGTAAAGATGATACCACCCCCGAGGAGAAGTGGAACGAACTCAAATCGGCACTCATGTCATTTATTGGCAAGGGCGGGAACAATCACAATGCCAAGCAAGCCAAAAACTTGTCTAACGCCGATCGTCTACGAATTGAACATTGGCCAATTGAGACTGTATTCAAGTACACCTATCCTCGATTGGATATCAATGTATCCAAGATGCAGAACCACTTGCTGAAAAGTCCATTCTGTGTCCATCCCAAGACTGGTCGGGTTTGTGTCCCTATTGAAGTGGATAAAGTTGACAGTTTCGATCCGTTCAAGGTACCAACGTTGGCTCAGTTGATGAAGGAATTGGATGAGTACGAGGCGACTACTGATGCGTGTGAGAGTGTTCGGTATGATTGGGAGAAGACTAGCTTGAAGGAACCATTTGAATGCTTCCAGAAGAAATTTTTGGTCCCCTTGTTGAACGAGGAGCATAGGGCGCAAAAGGAGGAAAGAGAACGGAGGGCAGCAATTGTTGGTGACTTTTAGACATTGATGTTAACGAGAAATTGTGTCCGGTGACGTTCGACCCAATATGCTCTGCGTCCGACGAGTTCAAGAATTCAGTGGTCCAAGACATTATGCAGAACTGCTCCAAGTAGGTTGTACATTCATTTATTGATAACTGTTCCTAAGTTTACGATACAAGCCAGCTCATTGTGTATAGCAGGCGGTAATTAGGATACTCGATCCATGCATGACGGCTCACAGGGTCCGCAATTTTTAGCCAATTCTATTTCGGCAGCAGATAATAAGGCTTCAGTCCTCCATTCCCTCTTCGACATACTTCAAAATGTTCTTCATGAAATTGTCAACAACACGAGTCTGGATGGAATGATGAAGTCGACAAATGAGATGATTCACGTCATGGACGAATCAATTCAACATTCATTAGCACGATGGGTCTTCCTTACCTGATTAACGACTTCGGTACGGTTCATTTCATGAATAGGCTTTTCACTGAGTTCGGATAGATTTTCCGTGAATCGCTCTAGCATCTCCTGATGGTACTCAAATCTAGTCTTCTTGTGACCATCTGTCAAATAATACGCAAATGCATACGAATACTTCAAGACATTACGACATTCGACCAACTGTTTGTTCGCGGCCTTAAGGAATTCAACGTCCGTCCATACCGTATCTAAGTTTTGTTCCTGCAGAAGTATCATCCGGGCCTCGGTTTCTTTTACGGACCTCCGTGCAAAGTCCTGAGCCTGAGAGTGCTCATGAAAGCGTTTGTAGTAGTGGAGGTAGCGATTCAGTTCCCGCTTTGCCTTGGCAGCATCCGATTGATCGTTTCCATCGGCATTTGGATCGAACTTATTGCACTTGTAATACCCCCCTGTTGAAAAATGAAGATGGAAAAGACCGCGGATAAGGTCTTAAGTGCTCCAAGATGATAATGAGACGAAAATAAATAATCCTACCTGTGTTGGCACCATGCTCGGTCCAACTCCCCATGCAAATCCAGCAAAAGTGATAAGCACAGCTGCGGCAGGTCATGTGCTAATACGATCAAAAGGATGGACCATAAGAATGAGCGAATCGTTCGAGAGAATTGACAACAATACCCGTAAATCAATGCAACTCACATTGCAACCCTGATTCTTCTCAATGCGCGACGAGCATTTGGGACAAGGCTTCGTATTCGCCAATATCCAATTGGCCGTTTCCGACTCATTCCGACACTTCTCTTGCCACTTGGCAAGATGCTGGCAAGTCACTGGAGCATGCGGTTCCACTCCACACTTTAGACAGAAGGAGGTATCGCATGCGTGACACTTGGCCACACCACCCGTATCGGCAAACACCCCCCCCGAGCCAGGTGCCAGAGCCACCTGACCACATCCTGGACCGGGGCACCATCGAGTTAAACCATATGTTTCAACGAAGGATCGGAGTTGGTAATTTTCAAACTTTGGTAGTAGATCGGGTGCGGCTCGACCAACCTCCTCCTCCGAGAGGAGTTCACTGCATCCAGCCTGGGGACAAGTTTCCCGAACACATAGCGGTCCCTTCTCAAGTGCATTGGCAATATAACCATACCAGCAAGTTTCACAAAACTCATGTCCACAGGGCATACTGATCATGTCGTCGGGATCAAAGCCATCCTCGTCCATGCAGATGTCACATTTCCGAACAGCGGAATTAGAGCGAGTGAGACGGCTAGGAAGTGACTTCTTATCCCCCGCCCCCGATGTCGCCATTGCTGCATTCCGACAACGGGCCAAGACACCACATTTCTCTTCTACAGCCTCGGGATTGTCAAAAAAGGATTGGAATAGACGCTCCTTTGCCCATTTGTGTTCACGCAATAAAATGGCTGCGGCGCTGGGAGGGACGCCGAGCACCTCGACTGCCTCTTGAATCTGATCGTTCATTACCGGCTTCAACTCGTCAGCAGGAAGCATGCGTATTCCAAACTCATCTGTGCAGAAATTTTGATTGAATCAATTCGGGTCCAAGAATGGGTGAGTAATTACTATTTCCAAATTAATTCAAAAGCAGAGTGCATGATTGCATGACCGGTGTCAAAGTGTCAACACTGAAAACTCACCTCCCACAAACGGGGGAGCATTGGGATTCTCGCCCGATCGTCTCTTTCCATCCATGGATCCATACGGACGCTTTTTGTTGGGATTGCTATTTCGTCTCGCGGACGACGACGCTGACACCGCCGCGTCGGTGGAGCCATCCATGTCCATGGAGACATCGTCATCATCGCCGCCATCGCCATCTTCGTCATCGGAGTATTCGTACTCGTAGTCTTCTTCGGGGTATTCTTCGTCGCTCATAGTGGTTATTGGAGGGAGAGAGACGTTGTGGCTGATCGATAGATTTGAAATGGGGGCCTGCTTTTACTTTTACTGGACGGCGCCAACGGAGGAAGCACCTTGCGATTCAATTGTTTTGCTTTGCTTTTGCTTTTGCTTTTGCTCTTTCTCTTTTGTGGCTGCGGCAAAGAAAAGAGAATGCATACCATATTTCTCTAGTGAAAAAACAGTCAATGGACCACGCGCGGCTGAAGTTCTTGAAGGACTCCCAATTTTCACGGGCGCGCCATTTTGGAAATGGCGGGAAGAGGGGCTCACTGTCACGCCTGTCCGTCGACGGTGTCATATCGTTCTCACTCATTCACGGTCATTCAACGACATCAACAATCAATGTAAACAATCAATGGACGATAGGTCTGCGTACAACTCTAGAGAGGTTATTATAATTCCATTTCATTTCATCAGTTATTGGTGTTGCTATCATCTCAGTGGCACCAAGATTAGAGCCGCCAGCAACCACGAAACCAATGCCGCCACAGCACGTGGCAATTCCACCTTGTCCACTTCATTTCGACAGGGTATTTCCATATCTCGTTGAGTAAAGCTGTACACGAACAAATACCCAAGCAAAATATTGCTATCCGTGGTAAGCGAGGAGATGAACAATACTAGAAACACCAAGCTCGAGAATGTTAAATGCCAGACCCGACCTAGTACCGCCTGTGACATTCGTCCGCCATCCGCACTGCCCACTGGAACAAAATCAAGGGCATGAATGATGAGACCAAGGAAACCGGCAATTGCTACCGGATGGAGTGGTACCTGCGTGGATGCATCTTGATTTAGTAGCAGTCCATCTCCTCCACCCAAGACCAAGTCGACAATTGTTCCACCGAGGGTGCTTTGCGTTAGATATCCCACTGGTAGGCAGGGCAATAATTGTGCTGTCGTTGGATCGACGGTGGTGGTAAGTTCAAGACCAACAAGAAGTGCCACGAAGGAGACGGTTAGACCAGCAATGGGGCCGACGAAGGCGATGTCAAACAGGTCGGAATATCCTTTGGGTGATGTTTTGATGCGATTCTGAAAGCTTAGATAGGGTAGACCTAAGGATGGTAGGACGGTAGGTGCTGTCAATTTCACCTGATGACGAGGGAAGGCAAAATGTAAGATGAATCTGAGTGAAGAATGCGCGCTCTCCTTAATATAACCAACATAATCACGCACCTCTTTTGACCATGCCACCAATATGTGTGCCATTTCATGCACACCCTGCGCCAACCCCAACGTTGCCAACAATGGTATCAACAAATCATTTAACCATGCCAATTCTCCCATTCCCATTCCTCCCGCCGTGGCACTTTCACTTGCCTCTTTCAATCGTTGCATCACAACGGTATTCCCACCAAAGGTATTTATGCAATAAACGAATGATGAAAATAGTGCAATCGATGAGGATATTACCGAAAGAAGCTTGGGTGCCAGTGGCGTAAAGTAATTGGGAGTAATGAGTAATGCATCCTCAAATAGTTCATCGTTGGTATCGGAATATATCTCCACAAAGCTCACTTGATACCGGTCCTGCCATAGTTGCGAATTGTCATCGATGGTCGCTTTGGCAAGCTTGGCATCCAACACATCCAACAACTCCTTGGCCGTTTTACGTTTATTCACACCACGGATAATGTATCCTCCATTCACCTCCATCGGTTTTTCCGTAGCCATGAAGTTCTTCCCCAGTACTTGGAAGACTACATTGGCATCCGCTTCAGTAGGCAATAGGTCGACATCGGCATCTTGCAACGATCGCGGAAATAATTCCATAGCACGTGTACTATTCTCTATTCTTTCTTCAATCTTGGAAGCTAGAATTTTGGACATGTTGGAGAGTTCGTAGACTTCGTCTCTATCTTTCGACTTTGTTGTTCTATCATCGTTGCCATCGTCCTCCTCATCTTCATAATCAACACCCCCCTTCAATCCCTCATTGTATAAACCACGTAGCCCCTCGGTAGTAACCATGTCCTTCCACCGATATAGATTTCTCACATATTTTTGCTTCGCCTCGAATGACATATCATTCTGCCATCCCCGACTACTACTTCCCGCCAAAGACGATAATGCATCCTTTAGTGGACCGGGAGATAGTCCATCCATAAATACAATAGCAGCCTGTATTTCTTCGTCGGTTGGGGAGGAAGAATTGGGAGTATTGTCATTGGGAAGAGAAGTAAGAGATGATGATGTAGTAGTAGATCCTCCTGCAGATGATACTGTCGACCCTAGCGATAAACTCGACAATAACTTCTCAGCCTCCTCACTGCCACTCCCCAAACTCTTACGAATTAATTCCTCTGCCCGACCCTTTAACTCTCGCAATGTAGATCCACCCTCTTTGTCGTTGTCGGTATTGCCTTGTTCACCCCGAGCAAGAAATGCACGAATATCATTCTGCAACTCATCAATTCGTTTTATGCCCAATGACAGACGTAGCTTCTCTGCTTCGTTGCGATATTGTTGGGCCTTTTGTGCCAGTCGTTGGGCCTCTTCATTATCATCATAGTTCTGGATACTGTTGGTAGTGGTAGGATTGATTTGTTCGTCATCGTCACTGCCATTATTTGCCCCGTCAACACCACCGCCGCCTGCGGCACGCAGCACCGTCGTCGTCGTCGTCGTCGGTGTAGGGTGTCGAACGGCGCCGCCGCGATGGACCACCACTCTACTTGAGATAGACGATGGGGTGATAAATCCATTAGCGAACTGGATTGTCGTCGTTGCGGTTGTGCCAAGGATGGCTATGGCGATGATATGGCTGAGACGTCTCATAGTAGGAGTCGTCGTCAGCGGCATCGTCATGGTGGAATGACAAAATGCGGTGGAAGCAAAAGCAGCAAGCGATGATAAGGATCTTGCCATTGATTTTGTGACAGTACATAAACTCTGGCTCGATTTGGAGCATCAGAAATCCGTGATAGTATAGTGGCTAGTATCCCCGCCTGTCACGCGGGAGACCGGGGTTCGATTCCCCGTCACGGAGAACTTTTTGCATTTTCACACCACCCATGTGATGATGCAAAATGCAGAAGCAAGCAAGCACATCCTAATAGAGGAGTAAATACAACTTTTGACTTTCGAATAATTCAACGCGCGAACTGCTCTTATTTCTCGTTAGAATTTTTTCCAAAAATGCATGAATGTGTGTAGTACATATGTATCTGGCTAGGTACCAACATACAAAAAAGTGGCATTGCGAAAGGCAAAAAGAGCAGGTTCTACCGGGATTCGAACCCAGGTCAGTGGAATCAGAATCCACTGTGATAACCAACTACACTATAGAACCGTGTTGCCATTGCAACCCCCAAAAAAACATAGAACCTATTACACTGTTTCAGTTTCCACAACTGATGATCTATGGCATTTGACCAAAATAAGAGTAGTAATTTGATATTGTAAAAGGTGCCTGGAGTAATAGGCAGGAAGTTTATACGTTCATCTAATTGGGATAACAAACTTTGAATGAGAGATGGATCGTTATCTGTGGAGAATGACGCAGGAAACAGCTGCAGACTGCCGACTCAATCTGGACTGCAACATTCTCGATTTTCATTGTTGTAAGCTATTGTATTGTAAGAACAACACCTCTGATCATATTCACTCATTAATCTCAACATCTTTGAATTGCTCTCTGGGAGCACCACACTGAGGACAAGTAAATCCAGGTGGGAAGAACCTCTTCTCCCTTCCAGCCGCAATGAACAAGGTGTACTTGCACGTTCCACATTCCTTTACCTTTGTTTGTCCCATCGTTCCACCACTTTCCTCCTCGTCGTCATCCTCGTTCTCATACTTGTTCAGATCTTCATCGGTAATCAACTTACTGGGATCCACCTCGGCATTAGGATCAATTAAATTCCCATCCTTATCAATGGATGCCCGCAATTCCGCCTGTCGACGCTCAATTTCCATAAGTACCGCCCTCGCACGATCATCTTCTTCTTTCTGCCACAGCTCCTGACGAGTTAAGAATCCAAGAGTTTTCGTCTCCTCGTAAATGCGTTCGGCTGTGTCCTTGTCCAAACCGAGGACTTTCCACCCGTCCGTCAATTTCGTCTGACCGGGGCCGGCTTCGGCGACGGCATCTCTGTAGGCAGATTCGGCCATGTCCCTGAGAGATTGTAATGTATGGATGTATCGAGAAGAAGCAGACAATGAGCAAATCATCTTGAGGCAGACCAAAGGTTAATGAATACATGAAATCATGTTGTGTTCACTTACTTTTGCTGTTGCATCACCGGTTCCATCGCACCAAACATATCCACCAGCCGTTCAATCAACATCGACATCTTCTTTTTTGCGGACTTCTCCTTGAAGACATGCTCCGAATAGAAAAGTACCTTGGCAGAAATTGCCATACTGTTTGGATTCTCCCGACAAGCCAAAATCAACGTATCGGCAGCCTCATCTTCCGTAACGTTCATCATGGTGAGTAGATACGCCAACGAGCTGACGGATGCTGGTGTAACGCTAATAGTCGTGCAATATGCCACTGCTAGGCGCTTTAGAATTTGCGAGTCAATGTAACTCGGGGCACCATTGAACCATAGTTTCTTCTTGTAATCTTTGTAGATTCGTTCCATGGCCCCAAAGTCTCCAACATTGTTGGTAATATCCGCCGCGGCCTTATCGTAGAGTGCCTCCGCCTTCTCACCCAACCTACCAAATCCAATCTCGGCTACTTTTCGAAGAGCAAGGTATGATACAAACGCGGGTATGAGCACCGTGATGGTAATATCCGAAAAGTCTTTTCCTTTGACCAAAAGCAGTGGATTCTTCACGTAGCGCATGACACCAGCATCACCAGAGGCCCTACGTTCCTCTCTCTTCAATTTCTTTTCATGCTGACGCTTCAATATTTCATTGTTTAGTAGAGGATTCATATTGACGTCCTCTTCCTCTGCTTCTTCCATCACCTCTCCTTCAAACGATAGATCATCGCCGTATATGTCTGAGGAGGCGGCGGCTGTGCTCGCGAGGGTGACAGTTGCCGCGGGTGAGCCGTCGGGTACTCGAATTACCGGTGACGAAGACGACGACGACGAGACAGCGTTCTGCAACGCACTAGCCGAATCCCGGTAAGAGGAACCCTCTCCAAGAATTGATTCAAAGTAATCATCTTTACTCTCGGCTGCCATACGCATGGAGTAGGGTGCGGTGCGACGTACTCGGGAGAGCGACGATTGGATGGAAAACGAAGCCGCCGGCAAGGCACCGGTGAGAAGCACCGCCGCCATGGCAGAGGATGAGAATTTCATGGTTAATGTATTGACGACGTGAAAGATCTTGGTATTATGAAGTTGAGGAGATAAAAGTTGGGGCGGGCGGTGGTATCTAGCTATGCGTCGTCGTGTTTTGTGTATTGTAGTTGATGTTGGCGCCGATTTTGGATTTGGAGTTGGCGCCACGCGTACGTGTTCGCTTCCTCCACGTGTCAGCGTTCTGGCGATCGATGCATCTTCCACTTGGAAACTCCGCTGACAGACAGACTATGCATTTGAGTCGAGTCTGTTCCTCCCCCCAAAACACATTGCCACGTGTAAGCCACTGCATCTTCAATCTTTGCCTCCTGACCAAGCGAAGGAGCTCTGCCTTCCTATCTACAGAGAAGAACAACTGGAGGTAAAGTCCACATATTATTTGAAGTAGTCTCAGAGAAAGGCTTGGTATTGATGGTGGCACGAGCAGATTGATAATCAACGGTTTACAAAACTCATGACAAGCATTCTCATGTCTCTCTAGTATTTAGAACGTTGGGTCGCCCTTGGAATCAATGGTCGATGCATCACGTCATAGATTGTGATCCACAATTATGTTGACGGCACAAATCGATATGTTTGCTCCAGTATGCATCCAGCCGTATAGCCCGTAGCCGAGTCTTAGTTAGACAGCATTCAGCCGCAGCCTTCCTGCCATTGCTATTTTGTCAAGTTCAGTGTTCCAACGTGCAATTGTTGGCATTATTACTGCTCAGGTTGAATAAGACCAACACCACCAGCATTCCTCTTGTACACGACGCTAACTTCGTTGGTTTCCTCATCACGGAAGACGTAAAAGTCATGATCGATGTAGTCAAGTGCGAAGATAGCTTCCTTAATGGAGATTGGCTTACTCAAGTCGAAACTGGACCATTTCATTCATTTTAGAGAAATGACAAGAGAGAATGAGATGATATGCGCAAATGACTCAGGGGAACGCAGCAATAATGTTCATAATCTCACCTCTTCACCTTCGTGACCACAGCTTGGTCAGGATCCATGTATGAAATTTCCTCCTCCTCGGCGGAGGATGCACCATCCTCTACTTCAAGGGAATTCAATACATCTGCGAGATTTTCTCCCATGTTTGGTCCGCCATGGTACCCGTTCAACCTGCGCTCTTTGTACTTGCGGAGCTTCCTTGCCTTTGTGGAGAGAACACCATCAGAGTGTTGACATGAAGCAATATAAAAGTGAGCAACATTATAAAGACCGGTTTGATTACCATCGTTAACACATGAAACAATGATAGCACTGCCTGCCTACTGAAACAAAAAGGGACTTACAAGTCGGTCAGCTACCGCGTCAACAGACGCATACATGTCTGGGGAGCTTTCGGCGACGCGGAACGTGGTGCCCTTCAAGGTGGTTACTACCTCAGCGGTGTGGCAGTCCTCAACCTACACGAAAAAGTAGAGTAGATAGAACCAGGCGATACTGTGAGTTTCCAAGTAACTTAAATCGCATCGGCTCAAGATAATCGATGGCAGTGGTGGTGACACCTATCGAGTTCACCGAGATATTCACCTTTGGGTTCTTGTTCACAGTCAAATAAACATCACAATGCGAAACCGCCGATACGGAAGACAATTTGCCCAAAGTGCGTTCGACTTTTAGATTAACATAGTCTGTGAGTGCAGGTGTCAAGTCAACGTTGTCGCCGGTGATGGTAATCGGAACTTTGACGGCTGAGGACATGTGTAGGCCCTTGTTGTTCGAAGTCGCTCTCGTAGTGAATTGGTGGGCAGGTGAGAAGGCCGACGAGCTGGCCATGGTGGATAAGAGGATCAATACTAGAGGTGAAGTCATGGTGTATTGTCAATATAGAGTTGAGGAGGGTAAATGCGGATCGGCAGTAGTAGTAATTATCTGTAATTATTGACGTCGAATGGCTGGATCAATGATGTGATGCTTTTTGTTTTTGTGATGCTGCATGCTAGCTACCATAGCTCCCAGCCTTCTTCTTCGTGAAATAGATGAGCGGTGATGCGAAGCAGATGTTGCCGTCTGCGATCTTCTGCGATGATGCGATCTTTGACTTTGATCTTCACCGAACTGTGGCGGCCAGACGAGTTGAGGGTCTGCTGCGAGCGAGCGGCGATTGGCGACGTACATTATGCTGAGTCGAGTCAATTCATGTAGGATTAGTTCCAACGAGCAGTGGCTTGCTTGCAGGTTGCAGGTACTATCGCTTGTCAATTCGATGTTGGTGGAGTGCAATAAACAGCCAAAGGAATGCACCAAAGGGGGGTAAATCTCTACTACAGCAAAGTTGGTGCCAGCCCCTTTTGTAGGATACCAAACGACAAACGACTCATGTTATTGCTTGCCATTCGAACAGATTCGGATTAAGTTGTGTACCCAAGGTCTCGCATAAGCGACACCTTATCATAGTTCGTCCATGCTCGCTTCCCAAAATGTTCTGGCCTGCCATTCACTATACATGGTGGAGTTAAATAAATGAAGTACTCGCCACGACCATAACGTATCTCCACAATACCTTCATATCCAGTCCGTGGCACACCCGCCTTTTCATCGTCCATAATCCCAAACTTCTCTGCCAACTTATTGAATTGTTTTAGATTGTTGTATACTATCCGAACATCACCATGTGCAACATCTCGTTTTGCTTCATCAACATGTTCGACAGGCTTGGCTTGCGATACACGATTCCAATAGCTGTCAGCATACGAGGATGCATCCAAGTACGACAAATCAACATCCTCCCAACGGATATGATTCTCTTCCAATTCAATTTTGTTCAACACCTCACCATTTTGATTTTTGCTAGTACCATCGACAATACCAAAGTGGAATGTTCGTGATACCTCCGGACGTAATATTTGTCGTCCTCGCCGTTGACCACTGTCACGTAACCAGTCATCCCAAAAGCCACCGGGTGCCCAATTACTCTTCAGTCCAGCAGTGGGATGTGACGCCGGGCCATCCCATACTGAGCGTGCCATCATCCATCCCAATCCAGGGAAAAAATCGGATCGGACCAGCCGCTTGGGATCCGACACAAATTGTTCTTTTCCATTGTCGTTAAATGCAGACACTGCCAGCAGTGTATCATCCTTGTCTAATAGGTCGGCAGTTGCATTCATAAGCGAAAAGAAGTCATTAGATATTTCTATATCTTCTTCTAAGATGATGACCCGTTGTGGAAGGGGTAATCGTTCACTTGGTATGTCTCGGTTGTGCATCTGACGATGCAAATAGTTGTCGTAGGCACTTCCCGAAAACGTTTGTTCAATGGCCCAACCGAGATGCGCGGCCAGTGATATGTACGATGCCTTCCAACTCACTTTTGGACTCTTATCAATTTTGACGGTAGTACGAGGATGTTCTAGACTGTACAATGGTACACCAAGTTTCGATTCAAATAGGTGACGGTAGGTTTCTATCACTGCACGAACTTCTCGGTTGGGTCCATCTTGTGAAATGATGATGGGAGCGCCAACGATTCTACCTATACTCTTCACCTGATTATTCGATGTCAAATCTTTTCGTAGATTGCCTCCTTGTTGCGTATGCGTCGCTTCATTTCTTTGTTGTGCAGGATGAGATTCAAATATATTCCACAGTGTTCGTTCTAAATAATCGGCACGCTTGTAGGTTATGATCAAGACTGGCGAGTCAAGATGTGACACATCCAGTAGGGGAACGGGATGTTCTCTCTTCATCGTTATCATGATATTATGTATTTTTTGTTTGACAGCCCACCCAATATCGGATAGTAGATTCTTAGGGAGGTCTATATGAGGTCTTGCCAACATTGCCGATGGATGAAATGCTTCACCACCACCAGGAGAGGAATTCATGCCCGAAGCAGCAATTTTAATGATGAGGTAAACCCATGTAGTGCATAATAGTATGATGGTGATGATGATGATTCGGAAGATGGCCAATGGACGATTTTTGAGTTTCACCGTTCGTAATTGTGGCGGAGCAGACCCAAGACGCCTGCCGCTGCTGCCGAGTCCCCGGCTACTCCTACTACCATTATTGCCATTGATGTGCGGATATTGTACTGGCATCGAATCGGCTGAATTCCGACGAGGTATCGGACTATTCGTCATTGTCATTCGGCTGCTGCGTGCATCACCATGTCGGCTGCGGGCTGCATCTCGAGACGAGGTGCACCATGGTTTGCTTGGTTAGTTGAGGTCAGTGGATGGTAGTACTTTCTTCCCGCCATTAGCCACGAGCATCTTCGCCAAAACGTCTTCCCGCCATTAGCCACACTTCGCCAAATATTCTTCCCGCCATTTACTCCTATCATCTTCCACTACATACACACTGTCCGTCCTCCGTCCACTGTCGCTGTCGCCATGGCCGCCGATCGACGATGAACGACGCCCGCCACTGTATCGTACATCGTACCAAAGGCCAAAAGACTACAAGAGCAGCAACCTGCCTACATTGCAAAGCCAGCATCATGATATCATCCTCCCATTCCATCTCTACGATGATATTATCACTCCATTCCATTTCCATCTTCTGCCTCCAATCACTACTATTTCTCACAACGAATGTCGTCCATGTTAATGTTAATGCCGCTCGACAAGATCTCATCGCCATCATACAACGTTTGAATTCCGACCTGCTCGAACTACGGAATGAAATCGAAAAGTCCATCTCGAAACGATGTGCTAGTATTGCTGCTTGTTCGAAAAGTTCATATGATGAATGTCAGTCGGAATATACGGAGAGTCAAATGTGTCCTGCATTTGAAAAATATGGTACGTCGTCGTCATTCGCCATACTTCAGTTCTCTCAGAGCTTAACTGAGAGTCTCTTTTTGAATATTTCATTCTCATCTTCTTTTCAATTTCTTTTTCTCTTTCTCTCCAAAGGTTACGCCATTCCCGAATGCGGTTCCGGACAAAGCTGCAACGGTCTCTTCGATCATACCATCTCCACCGTCCGACTCCCATCCAACTTGGCCACCGGTCACAATGGGAACCCCACCGACCCTAATGTCGTTGAGGCCATATGCTACACTCAAATAGCACAAGATTGGATGGTGAATAAATACAATCAAGATATGAAATTCTGGCAAGGCATTGGAGTTGGTTCACCACAAATGTTCTTTGGTAGTTCTACGGGTGTATTTAGGATTTTTCCAGCAAGACAGAGTAGAGAATGTGGTGTGTATGATCCTAGATTGAGACCTTGGTATCAGGCCACTGTGAGTAGCAGATGCATTAAGAGTTGCTGCCTATTTATTTCAGGTTTATACATTTGTGGTCGCTCATATATGGTGCTTTTGCATTGTTTTATTTTGCACTTGTTACTTCGGCAGGTGCCATCTGTCATTGGCAACTCCGTAAAACCACGCAATGTCATCATATTAATGGATACAAGCCGCAGTATGAATGACACCATCAACACAATCACTGGTGAAACCAAATTATCCTTTGTTAAACATGCTGCCGTCTCGACAATCTCTGCATTATCCGAGAAGGCATCCGTTGCCGTGATACAGTTTGGTGAGGTGGCAAGTATTATTGGACAACAAGACGATGAAGTGTCGTTGAATTCATCATCGCCTCTTTGGCAAAAGGTAACGGATGAGCATAAGGAACAACTCATTGATGAGATCAATGCTATTGATGTTAGTGGTCGATCGAATTGGATTGCGGGGTACAGATATGCATTCAACCTCATCAAAAACAGCTTACTACGACAGTCGGAGGGCACCGAGGAAACCTATGCATGCGAGTTAGAGAATATTGCACTTCTATTCTTCTCGGATGGGAGTTACAATTTACCAGGGGGGTTTACCGACGAACAAGTCATCAATTTCGTGTCCTCCAATGTAAAAGAAGTCGAAGCTATGGGAGATTATCATTTACATACCTTTTTATACTCTGTGGGGAATACAGATACCAATCAAATTATGAAGCAAATGGCATGTGAAGTGGATGGATATTGGACACCGGTGTCGGGGAAAATGCCACCGGGAAATGTCACCAATGGATATCAAGCATTGTTCAGCACACCCATGGGAACACTGGCGTTTTACAACTATACTTCATGGTCTGCGCCCTACAACTTCACATCTAGCGGAAAGTTAGGATACACGATATCAGGTTTAGTGTACAATCGAGATGTCGAACCGCCACTATTTATGGGAGCCGTGGGGATGGATATTAGTGCCGAGGCGGCACGACAACTCTATGGAGGAACACTGGAGGAGACTGTTCAGGCGATGAATGAAATTATCGATGAGATTAAGGAGACAAAGTTTAATGCGACTTGTGATCAGCAACGGATCAATCTGACTTATTGTGAAGTGCAGTCGCTGCGTCAACTTGCGGGAGGGAATGAGGCTGTTTGCGAACTTCCTGAAACGAATGCTACCAACCAGAATGTTACAGGCGATGATGCAACACTTGACGCATTCTCAAATTGTAGCAAGGGGTTCCTTACAAACTGTCCTGGGTATGATGAGTACCCGAGTGAATTGTGGCAAAATGTAAATCTTCAGGGTAAATCGTATCATGATCGAGTTTGTTGCGAAGTTGGGACAAACAATGTGTCTAGTAATTGCCCTGAGTTGGATGTGGTACGCGACACGAAGCTTTCGGATGCTGCAAGTGAGTATCAACAATCTATTCATTAATGTTGTACCATCTCCGTATTGCACTTACCCCAAAATCATTCTCTTTGCACCCTGTCATTAGTATTTGGGATTGTTTTTGCCTTTCTGGTTGTGGTAGAAATACTTTGTTGTTACTTTTGCTTTTATCACAAGAAGAAGAGGAGCACGTAGAGAGTCTTTAGAGGGTGTTGACATCGACAGTCATTATGCTCTTCGATATAGAACCATTCCAACTGTGTAGCATAGAGAAGTAGAGTTGGCTGGCTGACATTTTTTCCAAACGTTGATTACCCTACATCGCTTAGCACTATTACTGAAAAAATAAGCATTCGCTTTCGCATGTTGAGACTGGTGTTGTAAACACTGGATCTACTTCTGACATGATTTGTATTAGTATCGAAGTAAATTGCAGGCCTAAGTCAACTCGCACTATTCCAAAACCCTCACGCGGCAAACGCTTCCAAATATGCACGATTGTAACTGTCAACTTCAGCATCCAGCTCCTCCCAGCTCTCTTCGAATAGATCTCCACTAATAATCCTCTTTGCCATTGATATCTTTGGCTCTTTGTGTTCAGGATTATTGCAAAGATCGATTGTCATTGCTTCTGCCTTCGTTTCATCACTACACCAAGACTCGCACCAAAGCCACTTCTGAGGAAGAGAGAAGATTTGCACATCGTGTTGAGCATAGTTTGGTAAATCTTGATCCAAGTTCGCAAGGCTATTAGGGTCCGCAGACAGATTTTGGTAGATGGATCTGAGCTTGTCACCGACGAGCTCTCGACGAAATCTCTTCAGATCAACAACATACAATGCGGAGATGTGATAAGGCTTCCCTCGCAGATGCGATTGCCAAAAGCCAGTCGTCCAAAAAGCATAACCCAGTGTCTCTTTTCTTGAACTGCACATAGGAGTATAACCATAAGGCGCACCATCCAAATCTAGATTCCAGAGTTCCGTCAAGTCCCCTCTTATCACCTGGTCGGCATCAACATAAATGATCTTCTTCACATCGAGCGGGAAGAGAACATCCAAAAATAGGATTTTGTATCCCCAAATGATTCGTTGCTTTTCACTCTGTCCTCGGAGCCACTCGGGCCACTTGTATGTCACAAACTCCACTTCACATCCGATTTTTTGAGCCATGAATTTGGCCGACGCCTTGAAGGAAGGTGAGAGGAACTGTTTTGAATGGAAAACAAGGGTTAGTGCCATGAAGAATGCAAGCCAATTATTGACACTGGGAAGTAATGAACCTGAATCACTCACATTCTCGAAGAGCCAAAACTTTACTGGAGACGACGTACGCTTCGTTACACTTAACATCATGATTTTGAGCAACCGTTCGTACGCATGCCCAGTGGCAAGAGAGAAGACGTGAACAGTGTCATGCTTCCCTGATAGTTGAGTAGAAGTAAGATCAACGTCATCACGGAATAGACTTGCTTCTTCATACCCCTCTCTTCTCTTCACGAGTAAGAGCCGTCCTGAATTAGCAAAGTCTTTCATGACCAGTGTTTTCGAGGTAGTGTCGGAAGAAGAGACACCCTTAGAAAGCGTTATTCCTCCGCGTCTATCAACCTTTCCTTCCACCATGTGGTAAATTTCGGCTCCTCTCGACTCTGATGCTATACGCAAATTCCAAACCCCAGGGTTCGCACGGAGTTGCCAATATCCGACAGTTTTCATAACAAGAGTGTCAGTATGTTCGTTCTGAGTTACAGCTTGGCTCGAAAACGTCACATCGCCATTTGGTTGGAGTTCAGCTGCTGATGTGGACTCTAAAGTTGCAATTGATTTTGATCTTTCTAATGTTAGTTGCAATCCATTTGGAGGAGTGCCCTTAGACACGTCGTAGCACCTGTTCGAAAGCGACCAAATGTTATTAAGTGGAATGCTGGAAACAAATTAATGGAATGATGCGACCGCGGCGTACTTACTGGCCAAAAAATAGAAGACTCTTCAAACTATACTCGATTGTAGCCTTTTCGATATCACCCGGACCTCTTCCGCCTTCACTCGATGACACGTTTGCGTGATCTCCACATCCACTGCGAGAGTCACATCTTAAATTATCGGCATCTTGAACAGCATATGCCTGCTGAACATCCCATGATTCTGGTACATCCAATCGAAGTGTCAACACGTGATTAGTTGGTAAATTTTCAAAGAGGGCTTTAGGCGGCTTCGAGTCAGGGGAGGAAAAGGGATCCGCAACGAATCGATAGTAGCTTGAAAATGGTGCATCGTTTTGAACTACTTTGCGAGGCGCAATTATCAACATCAAGGGTAGCTTCAATACGTCTCGAATGGCGAGAAGCAACGGTGCCACGCGCTGGGTAGGCTCGGTGAGCGGGTCTAATATAACCGAAACCCTGACTTGAAGGTACCCCATGGACGAAGACTCCTCATTCCATGAGAAGATAAGCGGGTTCTTATTCTCAGTTCGCAGAGAGTCAAAAATTGCCGCGATGTCGTTCGATCCCGAAGACGAGGATACTGACATCATCTCGCCTAGCATGGCTGCCAATGACCCGATGGCTTGGTGAAGGACCAGAGCTTGCACCTCGTCCGAAGTTCCACCACCTTCTGGCAAAAGATACGGTAGGATCGTTCTTGTAATAGCTAGTGTTCTGTCCATCTCGAAATTGCACAGCATTTGAATGTCAGCAATGCTCATGGAAGAACCACCCAACGGAACATAAACACGGCCATTAGCTAGATAAAAATTCTTTTCCTCGCCCACTATGGGTGCTGTCACTTCGCAATTAGATTCGCCATTTGCAAACTCGACTATATTTCTAAGCAAATGTTCGCTGATTTCATTCTTATCAATAGAGTTGACGACGTCGGCTGTAGTTACGGAGGATGGGATTTTCTGTAACATCGTGATGGCTGTTTTGATTTCATCCACACCAAACTGCGACGCTTCGCAAAGGATGTTCGAAATTACTTGCGCAACAGGCGAAGTCGGAGAAACGGATGGTAGAATCCTGAAAGACAGTGAGGATCGTTTGGAATCGTTCCATGTAGATGGAGGCGAGCTCATCAAATCAAGAAATGATAACGCGAAGTCGATACCGGCAGGAGTGTCCAAATCAAACACACCCTCAACAACAAATAAGGCATCGATACTGTCATAGTCCGTCACTGTACTGGTAGGAAGAATGAGCGAATGAAAATTCGTTCCTGGCATGGCGACACTGTAATATCTTCCTGTGCTCTCGTTCAGCAAGGGATGGAATTGCTTGAATAACTTGTCTCCTGAAAGAACACTAGCATATATTGACCTTGGATTGGTGTCGGTAATTTCGCCTTTCATTACCAACTCCATTATGTGTCGCTGCTCGTATTGGAGGATATCATTCACCCCTGATCTGAACGAATCCATATTCGAACCATCGGGAAATGGTAGACCATTGAAAAAACTCATCCCCGGTTGAATTGATTTATCAACCGCGAACCGAAGCGCAGATTCATAATTCACATCGTCCGGCTTATTGTTAGTATCAGTAGTTCCTCTTTCAAGAAGTGTCATAATCTCATTTTGTATTTGATCACGTCGACTAGGATCCATAACTCGCATATCGTCTAGAAATGCAACGTGATGACCCACATATTCTTTCACCGACAATACTCCAAATTCAGTGACGTAATCCTTCATATGCATCAAGCAAGATAGTGCTGCCACTCCGCCATATTTGTTGGCGATGTGCTTCAAAAGTAATGTAGAATCACGAGCATGAAAATTACGTTCTCCGCCATTCCATTCTTCAGACGGTGATGCTGATCCCTTCGACAGATCTTCGCCATCGACCAAAAGCACCCCGAGCCTTAATGGAAGTTGGTTATTCATCAGTTGTCCCACTACATTGAGCGCTGGGACCTCAGCTCTGGACGCAGGATCAAGGACTACGAGCATGGTAAACAAGTTGCGGCGTACAGTCGGAGCTCCACCGAATTGAGAGCGGTATACCATATCCCGCACTGACACCGGCCATGATCTGTATTCCGGGTCTTTTTCGACATCATTTAGATACAGTACAGCGCTTTTACCGCCTCTCCCAACATCAACTCGGAACTTTTCCTCTGCACTAGGATTGCCATCTTGCTCATTGTGAGCTAAATTGTCACTAAACCCATTTTTACCCAATAGTTTCAACTGCTCCGTCCCCATCTCAAATAGTCGCCTCGCCGACTGCAATGCTGACCACTCAGCAGAAATTTTATCTTCCTCGTTCCCTTTCCATGTCGACAAGCCATCTTTTATGATTGGCCGAACATTCAGCTCAAACTCACGCAATCGCTTGTCTTCAACACGAAGCACACCCAACAATTCAAACACATTGAATGAAGGGCGTTCAACATCTACTAAGCGACTGTTTACAAACAGTCCAAATGCCGCATCTCCCCAACCAGGAGACACTGCGCCAACCTTCGTGGCAAACACGGTTGCCTCTTCTGCCAAGTCCTCAAATGAATCAGGAACTTGTACATTCGATAGAGAATGAGCCACAGACGGAAGGTCTTGCGACACCCCTTTCATCGTCTCCAATGGATCTGGAGATGATGCAATTACTGTCGCCGCTTGAAGTGATAGAGGGCGTCTTTGCCACGCCGGCGGAACAATCGACTCAGAACGTAGTTGCGTCGGATGTGATTGAATCAAAGCAGTTTGCAACGCCTGAAGATCTGGTGGCAGAGGCCCATCAACATTGACATCGTCAAATCGATCCAGCAACGATGATAGACTTACACCAGCTAAATACTCCATCCGAGCAGGGTGTGCTGGGTGATGTCCCGCCTCGTTCCAATCGGTTTCTACGTCACCATCCTTTGCACTGTCATTGCTGACGCCATCATCAAAAGCTTTGTACTCTACATTTCTGATATCTAGTCGAACTCCATATCCCTGAAGAGCAGTTGGAATAGCCCGCGAAAATGCATCCTCCTTCATCACCGTAGTCTCCTCTTCGTATGGGACGTGCCCCATGTGACGCACAACAAACGCAACTTGCGATGCTTTCAGTGATCGATACAAAGAAGCGAATGCAGACGTCCCAAACTGACCGTACAAAATTGCAACAATATCATCGTCACCTCGGTTTCTTGGGTGAAATACTTCATCGGGCAGTGGTATCAGCAAACTAGAATCGTGCGCTTTGCTTTCCAACTCGCCATTGTCAAATTTTAATGCATCAATTGCATTCCGCAACAATGGTGCATCTAAGATGATCCGCGAATCTAATGCAGCCAGTGTCTCATCACCATCTCCGCCTTTGCCAACTCTTGATATTACGGCAAAGGCCGCTGGGAGGAAATTTGTAGCCGCCCTAACATCATACAAGCCAAACGATATTGCTGCATTCCGAGCTAATGAACGGTGCATTTCACAATGAGGACTTCGAGCACGAAGTGCCAACGCCAGAGGGAGCAAATTTTCATCTATAGTGTACGTCTTTGACTTGACTGCAAGAGAAGCTATCTCAAGAGCTAGTGCTGTCGAATTTTGATACGTCCAAGGTACTTGCCCAAATGCATTGTCAGTATTGGGCCCAGCGTCTACCCAACTATCCAGAGATGGAATACCACCGTGCTCCACAATAGCATCCAAGTACCGCCATGCCAAGGAATCACTACTTCCGATTTCTACATTTGATGATGAAGACTTTTCACCGCTGATACTGATAGAATCACCCGACTCCAGATAGGACCATGCCTCACATAGCGGTGAGAATATTGTCGTTGGCCAAGTGTGTGCTTTCACAGCAATTTCAATATCTCGACGCCGACGCCCTCGAGGAGTAATTGGTTGCTCTATCGGTATGGGGTGAGTGAAATTCTGAAAGGATGAGAGCAATCGTTTCGTAGTAGGGTTGGTAGTACTACCAGCGTTGCCACTGCCTTCGTCGGCATTTTCACTGTCGTCGCTGCCAAATAATGACCAACACTCGACATACGCCAAATAAATGAAGACTAGGGCAAGCGGCCTTAATCTCAATGGCACCATCATTCGTAGAAAGTATTCCCGCTCTATCTCTAAAGATGATAGATAGGATTAGGTAGTCTTTCTACTCCATTACCAGGCGGCGGATCGGAGACAATGATTGAATGACGACGAAGAAGATTCGATGCCGAGTCGATCGAGAGCCGCCGTAGCAAAAGCTGGGAATGGGAGGATTGTAGCCAATAGCAAACTGAGATTTGATGAAAAAATACACCCTGACCATGAAGATGCAGAGCGATGCACCCTCTCATAGCGTTTCGGCACATTTTGGATGGATGTCACCCTGAAATGGCGGGAAACCACAACTTCCACGTGGATCACTTCATTTCTACCGCTGCGAGCTGTGACAAGGAAACTCCAGCTTGGAAACCCAAGCGACAATGAAGAACATTACTATTCATGGTAGTATGGAAAGCAAAACACTGGAGAACATGTCTACATAATCTAATAAGTTCCAATTCACCGTTTCTCCAATCAATCGTCAGGCTGATGTAGGGTGTAGGCGGAGAGTGAGGAGGAGCGGAGATCAACACCATTATGTAATCACTGGTGAGAGAAGTTAACCTGTTCAAGTCATCTTCTCTAGGTTCGAAAGGTAGTACTTTAGGTACTCATCTGGGGCTTTCCGTATCACCGACATTTGCCATTCCATATGGTCGGAGTCCCATGTCGAGTTCCGGTTTCCGTCGGTGATCAGTAAGCACCCGCGGTTCCGATTTCGAGCCTTACATTCAGCACTGACAACCCTCCACTCATCCCCCACAACATCTTGAACGAGCTTGCCTGAAAGTTTAAAGGACGAGAATAAAGCACGGAGATAGTACATGATGCTTGGTTATTTTACTCTCAAAGCGATTGGGTGGTTCGTAGTGGTAGGGACACATCACCCCCATCCTCCATCTTCTCCACCCGCATAAAACCACGACGGCATCACTAACAAACCCACACCACATATTTCTCTCCTCCAGAAATCCAACCATATAAATATAAATGTTTACTTAAGCTTCTTCTTGGGGCGAAGCTGCGACGAATGTCCACACTTCCTCTTCCTGCAATTGGTAGCCTTGGGTGGAAGACGCGCATAGCACTTGCGGCAGATGCTCTTCTCGCAGTTGAATTTTCTAGCAAGCATGGCAAGGGAAGGGTCGTAGACACCACCACGCAGACGTAGGACTAGGTGAAGTGTCGACTCCTTCTGGATATTGTAGTCGGACAGGGTTCGGCCATCCTCGAGCTGTTTGCCGGCAAAAATCAAACGCTGTTGATCCGGGGGGATGCCCTCCTTGTCTTGGATCTTCGTCTTGACGTTGTCGATGGTGTCGCTGGGCTCGACATCGAGGGTGATGGTCTTACCCGTAAGGGTTTTGACGAATATCTGCATGGTTGCAGTCAATTATTAGTAGTGTGCTTCCGCCGACTCTATGGTGCAAAGGTGGCGGCCAACGAGTGCGACGAGAAGGGAGATGGTTGTTGTTGGCGGCGATGGTGGTGAATTTGGTTGCCAAGGAGCTGTGGTACAATGTCCACGAGAGCATACGTAGGAATTAAATCTCTAGTAACCGGTGTAGGTGACCTCTACCCGCCATTACGCGAAGCTTAAGCGATACAAGGTGCAATTCCGGCTTTAAGTATCTTTACCCAGCCCATTTTTATGCTAAGTATCTTGTTTCCCGCCATTTCTGCGGTGCTGAACAACAACAAATAAAAATAATTGACGACGACGATTGACGATGTTCCAGCACACGCGGCAATAATATCATCAGTATAACCAGATTGGTGCATTGAGCATCTAGATAGCATCATATTATCACGAAGCGATGACAAATTCATCTTTGGTTAGCTTGCTCTTCGTTCTGGTGGCGTTGGTACCATTTGATCTAGCCACACGATCACACGATATCACCGCTCCTCCGCCGGCACAGTTCTGGCAGCTCAATTCCAAAACGGCGCTGGTCACTGGTGGGACGAAAGGAATTGGTGCGTATCATACTTAACATATATTTTGCACATGTTCTTGTATTATCTCTGATGGTCTGTCTACGACTTTCTTGATATTATTTTGCATAGGCGCTGCGATAGTAACTCAGGTACGTCACGTCGAGGTCAAGGTCGTTTCATCGATGCATGATAGTTGATACCGCAACTGTATTCTTACCACTCTATTGCCATCAATTCGTTAGTTATCAGCCCTCGGGTGTCGTGTGCTCACCTGCTCTAGGAATGGCGACGAGCTTGCCGACCGACTATACGAATGGAATGATATGCACGGTTTAGATGTTCAAGGTGTTGTGGCCGATGTTTCCACTGATGAAGGGAGGGAAATTTTGAGGGAAGAAGTTGAAACTAGATTTGGAGGGAAATTGGATATTCTAGTGAACAATGTTGGGACAAATATTCGGAAGAAAACTGCAGAGTACACATCTGACGAGTATGATTTCGTAATGAGAACGAATTTGCAATCAGTCTTTGAATTGACAAAATTGTGTTATCCATACCTGAAGCGACCGTCCGAGAAGCCATGGGAGAAGTCCTTTTCACACGACGAACCACATGAAACATCTTGCGTTGTCAACATAGGATCCGTCGCAGGAGTGACATGCATAAAAACTGGTACAATCTACGCCATGACAAAGGCTGCAATGAATCAGTTATCAGGCAATCTTGCATGCGAGTGGGGGAAGGATGGCATACGCGTAAACTGCGTAGCACCATGGTACATAAATACACCGCTTGCAGCCCAGGTCTTGAAAGACGAAGCGTATAGAGCGTGAGTTGGGTTATTATATGTTGTGTACCATCCTTTCTTTTGTTCTCACCCGGACTGCATGCACGGAAATTATGGTGTTGGACACAGGTCGGTATTGGAGCGGACGCCACTTGGTAGGGTAGGGGACCCCAGTGAAGTCGCGGCGCTTGTTGCATTCCTGTGTACCCCTGCAGCTGGGTATATTACAGGACAAGTTATTTCCGTGGACGGTGGATTTACTAGGAATGGTTATTACGACAGCTTTTACTAGGTAGTACTACCCAAGTTCTGTTGAGAGTACATCTTCCAGTCTTAAATACTAATACGCTGCTCTCTCCAACTCAATCAAATAAAATGTCAAATAGCAGTACCTCCAGGAGGACAGCCGTATAAAGAATCATCTCGTCGCGGGTTATGGATGCCACAAAAGGCAATAGGTATGACCGATTTTGTCTCTCCTTCCCCTGCTGCGCGGGCGCTTGTCAAGTGGACCAATTGGAGAGTGTATTCATTGCAAAGAATTTTGTCGGCTTCGATGTTCACATTCTCATTTCTTTTTGAGCTCCCTACACTCAGTCCAGTAGTTTGTCGTGTCATGCGAGTCCTTACTGTCTTTGCATGGGCACTGATATCCTCCATGCCCTCCTTTGATTTAGACGCAAGAAGCGCACACATCGGATGGAACGATACTAAACAACCACGGGCCGCACATCTCGTTAGACCAACATTGCACGACGTCGACCTCTTATCGATTCCTCCTCCTGTTCCGCACAGTGCACACGTACTTGATAAATGGAACCCATTCGACGCGGAGCTTCTCTTCGTATCTAATTCATGTGAATTGTTTACACCAGTCCAAATGCGGCAAACCTCATGAACCCATCTCGTTTGATATTGAACCGAACCATTTTGTGGTAAGGGCCGTGACATCGCACCACCTCGATGAGGGCACAGTGAACATTGTGGACCAGGCATGTTGTTCGATGCGCAATTACCATTACCATGGTTAGGTGACGTAGAGGTCTCACCATCAACATAGCGCGAGGGCATCCGTGCATTCCGCCGAGGTTTCGTTTCAGTGTTGTGACAACATACAGCGCAGTTCCATTGCAGATCACATTCATTATCATCTCTCGCCGTATCCAAGTGAGTATTTGCAATCGAATGTTTCGCATCTGGAATCGTATCTCGAGTGGGAAACGAGCGGCTAGTTGAAGGTGAATTGCCATTTGATTCAGTAACAAAAATTCCTTTGTCGAAGCAACAGTTTGAATGAGCTAAAAGACCGCACTTGACACATGTGTTGACTCCTTCATTTCCCGAACCTTCATCACTCCAGCAAATGGTACATATTTGTTTCGATTCTTCATTCGCAATCTTACCCAGGACTTTGTTCACCGACTTCCCAACCATGTTTCCCGCTTCCAAGCAAAGAGTTCGAATCAGTCCATCCTCAGTAGGTACACACGCAATGCGAGGAGGAATATATTTCATTACAGCTTGGTCTCCACCCAACACCATATTATGTGCAGTTTCAGTAAGAACGGACCCGCCAGAAGCACTTCTCTTAACTTTTTTCTGTGCCGGCTTCTTCTGGCTGAACTTTAATAGATATGCGATTATCTCATTTCTCTCAAGATTGGATTTGGAGCTAGTATTACCCTCCTCTTCAACGTATACAACAGATCTTTTACACTTGCCAACGATCCGTCTACTCTCAGACCGTCGATCTGGGGTGTTGTTAATTGCTGCATCAATTTCCTCAGTGGTTCGAGAATCGGGACAGCCAACACTTGATATCGTAACATGTCCTTCGGATTCTGTTTGTCGTGTTGAATGCTTTCGCTTACGGGGGTTGCTGATGGCCACAATTGGATCTTCCAGTAGTGCCTCTTCCATGACGATTCTACCATTAAGCCGGACTCCTACTTTGACGTCGAGTGGTCTCTTAAATTGAGTTGCATCGAGTTTTTTTCCCGTGATGAGTGAATTGTAAGTTACCCTGCTGCGATTGTTTTGCGAGGCATCACCTTGAATTAAATTCGACCAAACAATCCGAGTGCGACCTAATTCGATCCGTTTAGCACGGCTGAAGCCATCCTTTTTTGGGTTTATCAGATTGTCGACGAATCTACAGTCGTAGGAGCCAAGTTGTTGGGCGAGCCCTGCACTATCCATTTCTGATGCCATTTCTATCGAAACAGTCTCCCCAGATTGCGTATTCTGCGGTAAACGAGCCAAGCAAAGCATGGGTCGCATAATTTTCCTTTCCTTCCCTGGCTCGCTACTTCTGGCGTCGTACGCAGACGATGACGGAAACAGAGTTGTTCTGCTACTGACCCCTCCCACCTTCATGGAAATTCTCCATTTTCTCATGCAAGATGTTGCCAAATCGAGTTGGGCGTTCGCTCGTGATCTGCGCTCCATCAATTTGTGCCATTCATTATCACTACCGATTTGTTTGGTATAAGCCGTCTCACTAGCTGAAGGTTTCATTTGATCGTCTGAAGAACATACGCGCGTATTATCGTTCCTTCCCCCCCAATGAAATGGTAATTGAGTTAACAGTCTGCCATTGTCAGAATCTTGTGAAAGGAGTTCAGCCCATCGAGCCGATGGAGTTTGAGCATGGGTGACATCGGAAGAACATAACACTGAATCTATGGATGGGGGTAACGGGATTTGCGCGTTGAGCTCAATAGCACCAGGGTCGTCCGAACGTCTTGCAGCGGCCAAGGCACCGCTGGTTCTACACGAGATATTGACAAGGTCTGGGTCGCAATAATTGCCTCTCGATTGTCCATTCTCGTACCTACCAAAGCCAAACGGGCCGCGAAAGTCGCCAAACGGTGAGTGAAGCTCATCTTGACAATGCGTGATAGCGTGTAAGTCATCGATGTCCCGGGGCATGGTCCTAACCAATTTCTGTGGCAGACGCGCCCTTGAATGCCAAGGAAAATTGCGCGGGGCTAGAAAATTTTCGTTGATGGACTTCATTTTGGGAAGCAATGTGGATTCGTCAATTGAAATCTGCGAATAGACGTACTCCTGTTTGAATCAAAGAATTGAACATACCTTAGCATCCTGATAAAGGGCCTGATTATATGATGGGCTGTCTAGCCGAGCGAGAATCTGAACGATTAGGTCATCCGGCGATATCGGATTTTGAAGATCGCGCTCGGAACTTTCGTCCTCATTAGATGTAGAATCGTCGGTGCAGCTTCTATCTCCATTATCTAGATCGTCAGAAGTACCTTCATTGGATTGTTGATGCGTAGTGTCAACACTCTGCAAAGAGATGAAGTGAGGAGTGAGGTGCATCAGTATGTTCACATGAATATTCATTAAAAAGGCAGTGCCAACATATCAATGACCAACCTTCATCTCGAGTTCTTTCTTCCTTCTTCCCCCCCTTGTTGCATCTATCCCCTTTCTAAGTCCATTTGTTGCGGATGAACAAGTATTTTTCTGGTTCTGGTCGCCTGAAGAGTCCATTCGCATTCAGTTTTCGAATCCGCGGAAGATTCTCGTGAAATCTTTTGAAGTGGTCAACCCAGCAAGATGTTCGCAGAGCAGATTTACCAACGCAAACAATGGTGTTGAGAGTGAGTCTTTTGAAGATAAAATCAATGAAGCGATGCATTCATTCAAGTATTCTCTTGAAACATACGGGGTACTTTCACTTCTGCTAAAAATCGTCTGCGATCGTCCGGGCTCACGCACACTCTCGTTGTGACGCTTGTCTAGAGGCTTGTTGGTGTCGACGACGATAGGAATCTTGAACGAGCTCAGGCAACTATTTCGATGCCAATTAACGGAGATGAATTATTTTACACTGTTGGCGGACACTGCACGGTAACTCATCATTGATCTCGCTCCAATATCATTCCACGAATTCTCTCCAATCTCAAAAATGTGGCACCCTGAAATTTTGTGTTCGTAGGCAAGTGAATGCGGTAGGCGTGAGTGTTACCGTAGTAGTAGGTAGTAGGCTACGTGGTAGGTAGATTACGTGGACGATCACCAGCAAGGAGTATCAATGGAAGAGAACGACGCGATAGAGTAGATATTGGAAAGCCGAGAGAATAAAACCATTACTATTCATGCAGCAACTGCATTGCTTATTCCGTGACCCTGCCTGTGACTCCCCGCCCTGGACCCCGGACGACGACCGACGACGCAAGGATTCGCATCTGCCACTCTCATGATGTATCAAGAATCCATGTCGTATCTATTGACCATTCGATATTTGATCACTCCATCTGCATGAGGTACAAGCCTATCGAATGTTTCGACGAATTATGTGCCTCTCTTTATTCTCCAGCTGCCTCGGCTTCTTTCGGTCGGGATCCTCCACATAGAATGGCTGATCTGATGTCACCACAGAGAGGAGTCCAAGGGACAAGCAGACGTCGCCACGTTCAACCGCCAACATTCACATCGACAGTTGGTTGAATTATGAAGAGCTGCAATTCATTATGCCCCGCTTTGTTTCCTCGGGAAACCGCCTGAACGCCCCAATTTTTACTGGTCGTTACCTGCAGCGCATCCTTTGACCCATGGACACGGGGTAACTTAACTAAATCGTAGCTGTCCTTTGTCAATTGAATTTGTACCTTCACTTCATTTCCCATTGATTGTTCGTCGTGAAGAATTTCGACCATCGACGCACCGTCGTTTCCTGACACCAAAACGGACACAGGTAAATCGTCTTCAGAGCGACCATCACCCGACATGATGAAGAGCTCGTTTGGATTCGAGTTTATCACGATGACCCCTTGCGCATGACGATGATTTTCTACTTTTTCCATGAAGCTGCAATCCCCGCGATAGATGATCTGCACAAAACGCCTTTCATCATGAACAAAATCGTCCTCTAGTAGTCGAAATCGCTGGCGCTGGTCTACCTGTTGCACGTCATGTGGAGACTCGCACCCTATTTCGTCGCCAACCGGAGGCGGAACGAGAAGCCCCTGAACAACTTCTCCGCCATGTTGTTGTCTCAAGTTTGACACAGATGCTTTCCCAAACATTGCTGGCGAACAAGGAAATTTGGATATATACAAGTCTCTCACTTCGGAGTTCAATGCTTTTGCTTCCTTCTTCGTAATCACAACTTCACATGTGAATGAGTTTGTCTCCATGTCCGCCACTATCTCGAGGGACGAGAAACAATAACATTCAGATTCATGCGAGTGTATGAAAGTCAGTTGTATTCAGGTCACTCACCTACAACATGTCGATGATATTCGTTGCCAACCAAATTAGGCTCTGAATCGTCTTCAATTGAGTAGTTCACCACGCGACTCCTTGAGAGACGGCCCCAACTGCCGTTCAATGACCTCCCGAAGAGTTCAATTTTATCTCCCAGATACCGTTTGACGAAAGTAGAGTACTGCTGACGTGTAGGAGGAACTGTCAATACGACCAATGCAAGTCTGCCTTCAATACCCGGTTTAGGATAGTTGTGAAATAGTGACACCTCAAGAAGCGCTTGTGAATCGAGATGCATTACAACGAAACCGTCACCAGCAGGAAATATGCTCACGTCGAAAGCGCCAAGACTTCCCCCCATGTCGTAGCGAGTTGCACCAGGAATGATGTCGCTTTGTGAACGGTTCATCTTTGCATTCTCATTGTCATCTTGCGTGTCACTAACCGGACAACTTAAGTCGCTGTCTCCCACGATACCGTTAGCATAGAAATCAGTGCCATAAAAACAAGTCGAAAACAATGCAGTGAGCATTCGTTCATCAATGTCAGCTTTTGGAGACTGGTCGAGCGACAACATAGACCGATACTCTCTAGTACTATAATCCAATGAATCACCATGAAGCGCATGGGTCCATTGGAGGTCAGGATGATGGTAGTTTGGACATTGTTTACGGAGCCCCTCCATTCCAAGATGATCGAATTGTGAGCGAACTTGATTGATTGCTAAAACTTCCGACGAAAGAATCCCAAACGATGCCGTATCAGCCGCTGAAATTAATTCCTTTCGCAAAGCCGGCCCCGACTCTAAGAATACGTCAGACTTTTCCTCGTGAGTTATTGTTGACTCATTCTGTGGCATTGTTTTGCCGACACTGAACCCATTATCAACAATTGGCAAAGACGAGTTTGAAACGATCTCTTTCAACAGTGTCCTTACTTGATCAAGTTGTGTGTCTAATCGGTTGTCGCCGACAGCGACCGACTCGACGAAATGAATTGGATGAGCCTCGGTGGTAAATATCCATTCTCGCTCGTTGTCGTTATGAAGAACGTTGTTGTCGGCGTCAAATGTTAGAAAGAGATATTTTATTGTTTCACTCAAAAAGTATGATGGCATTTCGTTCTGGTGACGAGCTTTATACAGTGGCTGAAATGTTTGGGGATCAGTCACAACACTCCCTGTAGTTGTTGGCCCGACATTTGCTACTGTCGCAAACCCACACGGAGTCCACGACAGTTGATTGACTGCTCTTAACGCGAAGTCGGCCGCCCACAACCAGCTCGAAGTACTATGAGATGAGTTGGCATTGCAGCAAGGGCCACGGGTTGATCCATGCAAACCAATCGAAGCAAGATGCAAGAAGTAACTACTCTCAAGTAATTCAGGACGCAACGGATGAATATTTCCAGAGTCTTCGGTCCTCCATCGAATGAAATCGAAACGCTCAGGCAATAGCCCGAGCAATTCTCTAACCGAAAAGAATGCATTCGCAGTTCTTGCAGATGGTACCATCTCTCCAAGCAATACTTGCAATCCAGGAAAGAAAGCCATGAGGCTCTCAAAGACATTTCTAACGTGACCGGAAAGTCCTTGGCTCATACCGACGTCCACATACCAACCGCCCACTCGAGAATGTTGTTGGACGCCAGCGTAGGCAACCGTGAACATTTTCCAGAAATCCGAATCTTCTGGAAACAACAAGTAGTGTTTGATGAGATACTCATAGAACGAATCAGAATTCGATCCCACGCCACTAACAATCTCTGTCCACTCGCCGCTATGTACATCAATATGTTTTCCCAAAAGGTCTAACTGTGGCGACCGCCGTGACCAAAGGGCACGGGTAGCCGACTTTGCGGCTTCCCCAAAGGACCTATCGCCAGTCAGCCTCGACAGTAGTTCGAATTCAAGAGACAGAGAACCGGCTCCAGCAAGTGAAGCAACTTTGATTAAAAGAACGTGCATGATTAGGCTATGAATCTTGCAAAGGTATCGAGTGATTGAATAACTTTTAATTCCTCACCTGATGTTTCGCCTCGAGGAACTCCATTAAGCAAATTGACTGTCCCATATGGAATCTGATTGCAAGTCAAGTAAATGAGCGAATATGCCAGCGAATAGTGATATACAGCAACAATGAAAACGTCCAACTTACTCCAGTTTCAGTATCAAATGCATGCACAAGCCGTTTCCCAACATCATGCGCTAGCACAAGAAGGAACCCATCATACTCCCAAGGCGGGGAGGCAATGTCCCTCTCATTATCGTTCTCGTTTGCTCTCCTTCTTGTTGTTGGACAATCCAGTGACTCTAACACACATGCATGGCTATCGTCATGGCCAACCACCATTCCAGCATCAGTAGAATTCAGAATATCTCCAGACGAATCCCAAACATCTGACTTTGATACACGATTTGTCATGAAGGCCAATGCCATTTGATGAGCACTCAGTAGCCCCCCAAGGACGCGGATAGTAGTTTCAAAAACGCTAACATTTTGATCAACTGAAAATAAACCACCCGCCTCTCCTTCTCGAAGACCATTCTTCCTTTTCCTCGCCCCACCTGCACCTCCTTCTTGAGACAATTGAAACTCACGCTTCATCTTCTCATCCAAGTAACGCAGTCGTTCCACACTTCGCGCAAACTCGGTGTAGTTTCCAAGAATGATGAACGTGTCCAATGTGTCAATTAATGTGAGAGCGGGCACTCGTACCAAGTCGAAGACTCCAGGCGAGCAAGTGAGAGGCTTTAATTCGGAAGCAGGAAATGCGTTGTAAAAGTAGGAATCGTAGGCATGAGTAAACATCGATCGGAGAAGTTGCTTATTTCCTTCAATCTGAGAGGGAGGCATGGGAGGGAAGGTATCATCGTCGCCAAGAGGATTCCCTTGAAGTAGACTTTGGAGCAAATGACGTATGTCGGATGGATCAATTGAATGAATTGGTTCCTCAGCGGAAATATCCAATGTTTCAGTTGCATTCTCTTCTCCATGTAGAGAACAAATCTTGCATGCCCTCAATATATATTGGCATGGCTTTGGTTCTTCCGCTGATCGAATCATGACCTTTCCGTGATTTTGAAAGAATTCTTCCATCACAGGATGATTATTGCGGTGGCAGCATTCTTGGTCATAAATCACTTTGCTATGACGCTCCATTGATCCGGTACAAGCATCTCCACCAACGTAATATTCAATGGAATCAGATCGAATCAGTGACGTAGCTTCGTCATGCCCCCATACCGTAGAGATGTAGGATTCATATTCCGGCGAAAGCGGAGAGAGATACATTCCCAAATCAATAACTGTCGGGAGGAGAAATTGTATCTTATCCGAAAGAACTGAGTTCGGTGGAAGTTTCAATATTTCTTCAGCATCATTGTTTGCATTGTGAAGTTTGGCATCCCAATGATCGGTAATAGCAATTGGCTCCAAATGTATCTGAGATAATGATATCTTGGGACAAAATCTGAAGGTCCAATGCGAGAACCGAGACAGTATACTACTGCCACTAATGCCTTCTTTCTCTTCGCTTCTGCCCATGTAATTATCTCTTGCATCGAATGAAGATTGCATACCATCATTGTAATATTCACAATCGTCAAAGGCAACGTCAACCGAAGGTACTGAACTATTTGTATTCTCATGTTCATGAAGGAGCCTCGCATAGTGTGAGCGAACAGATAGCTCATAGAGTACTTTTCTCCGATTGGGAGTTTCCTCGTTGCTAGTACTGCGCTCTTTGGAACTGCCCTTCGAAGAATCTAATGCCGTGGTCTGTGAGCTCAGAGTAAGTGTCTGTTGCAAGTTTTGGAGAAACGATGACAATGATCCTGATGGGAACTGAAAGTTGTTGATTTTCCTTTCCCCTATCACTGATTTGTCATTATTGAAGTCGGTGGTTTGGATATCATTATTTCCAAGAATGGGGAAGATATCTGATAGCTTTAGATATCCACCGCCACCAGCACTATCATCTTCATTTCCTCCCTTGTTCAAAAAACTTTGATTTCCCGACGACGACGCCGATGCGATCGTCCACAGTTGGGTGGCGCAAAATACTGTTAATGCAGCCAGGGCGAAAAGAAGAAAAGGGATTTTCATCCCCGATTGGCAGTGCTTACTTTACGCAGGTCGATTATCGGGGAGGATTCATATCTACTGGATTTGGGTGGCTTCGTAGGGAGGCCATGGCCCAGGCCATCATGGTCAAGCTCAAGCGGATACGATAACGATAGGTGGATGGCGACGATGACCGCGGCCTCGCCAAGCTTCGCCAAGCGAATGTCCCAATGTCGTGGAGTCTCGATTGTCCGCGGTGGCTTAAGCTACGGTACGGATTCTGTATGCACTGTTTAGTACTGTTTCCTCTCTACAGAGTAGAGCACTGAGAAGGTTTTTCAACTTTGAAATTCAAATTTGACATTGGCGCCCTATGTCGCTACGGCAAAGAGTCAGTTATGTAGAATCTTGCACAGCGGCAAAAAAGAGTCAAATGCCAAAGCCGCCCTCCTCCGACTCCTGTCCTAATATTAGGAGTATCTACTTCTGTCTCGTCCCGCTCCACTCTCATTCCCAACGCCGACGACTGACGGTAATAGCATGAGCAACGGTATTCCCCCCTCCCGCACAAGCAGCAGCGGTGGCAGCAGCGGCGATCTCAGCAACTCCCGTATGCTCGACAGCATCACCACCGAGGGTTGGCTCGAACTCTTCCTCAATGCTGCCGAAAAACGTACCTTCAGTCAATGGAACGAAACCATTCATGACAAATCCCTCACCCACCGAGCTACCAAGAATATATTCGACCAAGTAGCCTCGTTAATTCCCGAGCATGTCGCACCCAATGTCATTACCGCCGCTGGATTTGCCTGTTTAGGACAGGCATGGTAT
Organism: Discostella pseudostelligera; assembly: GCA_036940085.1. Classification (NCBI taxonomy): domain Eukaryota; phylum Bacillariophyta; class Thalassiosirophyceae; order Thalassiosirales; family Thalassiosiraceae; genus Discostella; species Discostella pseudostelligera. The sequence continues at coordinate 80,867 of JALLBK010000026.1, forward strand.
GTCCAAAATCTATATGGCGCTACCTTCCCCACAGCATGCACTTGGTTTGCTGTGGCCAATATATTAATCTTCTTCGTGACCAATAGTGTCGATTCACGACATGCTGACCGATTACGACAACGGAGTGCCCTTGGAGAATTATTCAAATATAGTTGTGATTGCTGTTCGACGGTATTTTTGATTATTTTGGCAACCTATTGTTTGGGTGGGACGAGCAATGTCACCCAGTGGTATGCCGTGCAAACAAGTCAATTGGTGCTGTTTACGAAACATTTAAGTGCGTTCCATCGGCATGCGGGAATACGGTACAATGTACTCACTGGACCGGGGGAAGTAATCCTGTCGGTGGTATTGGTATTGGCACTCCGGGCCATTACTGGTCTCGATTGGCTCGTCCGATTGTACGAAGTTACCTTGCATCGATTTATGTTTCACCTCAACGACAAACATGATATTGAAATTCATGATGATATAAAAGACATCATTACCGATCCGTACAAACTTGGACCGGAAATGATTCAGCTTCTCTACGCCGGCATGTATGTTACGGCATTGGTGAAGACAATATTACTAAAGAAGGAACACAATTGGAGTCGATTCGGGATTATATTTTGCTTGACAATGCGATTCATTCCGGCAGTCTTTTTGCGATGGGGATTTGATCCCTCCACCTATGGTGTCTCGGCCGTGGATGTGGTAGTCGATGGTATGTTCTTGGCGGTATTGACGAGTGATGTCACACTTGCGAAGATGGCAGGGCGCGAGATCCATCCCTGGGTGGTATTAATGTCAAGTGCTGCCGTACTAAGTCATGCAACAATTATTTTCCTCGTCGTGGTGTACTACATTGCGGTATTTGCCGATTTGTGCTCCTACCTCAATATGCCCTTGATGACGGTATGTCGAAATGTGTATTGCGATGGTGTGTACGATCTGTGTCACATTGGACACAAGACACTCTTTCGGAATGCGCTACTGTTCGGCAATCGTCTCTTTGTGGGTGTCGTGGGAGACAAGGATGCCTCGGCCTACAAACGACCGCCGATAATGACACATGATGAACGATGCGCCGAAGTGGAAGGATGCAAAAGTGTAACGAAGGTCATTCGGAATTGTCCATGCTTTGGATTGACGAAGGAATTTTTAGACTATCATCAAATACACGTGGTAGCATTTGGAGAGGAGTATCTGGAACGTTATCCCAACCCCGATGATGATCCATACTATTCGGTACCGAGAAAAATGGGAATTGCCCGTCCATTGCCTCGAACGAAGGGGTTATCGACGTCGGATCTGATCAAGAGAATTCAAAAGGCAAGGCCAGCCGATGTACGAAATGACAGCGGTGGCGATTCATCATGATGTGTAAAATATAGCTCAATGCGGATAATCCAATGTGTATTTTAGTCTCTACTTCGTATTGACATCAATTCTTCGATTTTAAGGGGATGATGCGCGTGTTGAACCAACTCCATGAACAATGAAATCCCTTTAATCCTTACTCTGATTCGTCGTCGCTACCCTCGTCATTATTTTTCTCATCCTCATCATCCTCTTCGAACTCCTCCTCTCCATCAATAGGTCCCTCCGGCACTGGATCTTTCATATCCAAATAACTCTTATCGAAAAAATGCAAACGAATATATCCATCCTCGGCACCACTAGCATAGCAACGTCCATTAGGATTGATGGCCAGGGCATTGATCGGACCAAAATGTCCCTTCACCGTTCCAAACTCCTCCTCATATACCAAATGAAAGAATCGAGTCTCAAACTTACCAACCTTGCCTGACGTTGTCGTGACACTCATAGCCTCCTGTCCACCCCCGAGCAAAATATGATCCTTCGTCTCGGATATGACCGCATCATTCACTGGACGATCCGTCTTATATGTCTTCAAATGTTTCAAATCCACCACATCGTACAATTTGGCAGTAAAATCCGCCGAACTGGTAATGAACAATGTCTTATCCCGATTGAAGCTTACTCGATTAATCTTCTTTTCATGTGGGAAGAATTCTTCCAACTCCTCCCCGGTGACTGGGTCGTACAACCGAATCGATCCATTGTCAAATGTAACAAACAGTGCCTCGTTGAGATTGAGCCAAACGATATTGGTTGCATTGACACGTTTGCCATCAATTTTGGGCAATTCGATTTCGAGACGGGGTGAGTCGGAGTAGGTCGATGGGTCATCATTTTCGGGAACGTCGTAGACGGATATTTGAGCATTGTGTTCAACGAAGGGGTCGGAGATGGTAGCGAACATGTTGGAACCGTCGGCCCATGCCGCACCACGAACGGGACCGTGATGGGTGAATGTTTTGATGCATTCGCCTGTTTCGCAATTCCATAGTTTGGCAGTTCTGTTTGGATATATTTAAAGGTGCAGATATAAAATTGTCAGTGAATGTGAATGTTGGGCGGCAGAGAATTAATAGAAGCGTTAAATTAGATGGCAGCAACACTACTTACGCATCGGCACTGGCCGTAACCACTCGTTTCGTAAAACGACAACAATCCAAATCCCATACCGTTCCCTTGTGACCATTGAAGGTACCCAATCGTTCGCCATTCTCCGATCTCCAAACTGAGGGAGTGTGATCTTTCGACCCGGTGAAGAGCAAGTCACCGTCAAAGTTGAATTTGACGACAGTGATGGAACGTTCGTGCCCTTTTAATAGAATCGGCCTCTATTATTATTTGGTCGGAGCCGCAGGATGGAATAACAGAAACATATCATTAGACAAATTTGCATGGCGACAAGGTGGCACGCTCCTGTAAATGGTATCGAAATGAACTTCGGAATGCCGGTAAACGCACCATTTTCTTTTCCGTGAGCGATCAATAAACGGTGCAAATATATATATATGATAGATGGACTATCAAGACAGCGATGGAGGGAGGAGGACAACGATAATTGCTTGCTATTGCTTGGTAGTGGAGGTACTACTACCGACGATGTGGTCGTCGGCGGGGGCGGAAATGAAGAATGAGAGGCGGGCGGTGCATGGCGGTGGGAGACGAACAGACAGCATCCGCCAAATCTTTCGCCAATCGTTCATTAGGCGGGAAACCCCACGCCAATCTTTTGCCGCCAAATCTCTGCCACGTGTAAGTCCTACCAGTAGTCGAGTCTATCATTTGCCACGTGGTAGGTATGGTGGCACCTCACCTCTCTTTCTCATTATCGCACAGCATCGGATCATAATCATAATCATTGCATGAAAGACCTTTGCAGTCACCTGGATCAAGCTTGTGGCATTTTTCTCGGTCGGTCTAGTTTAATTGTTAGCAATTATTTATTCATCTTATCACGACGATCTCAAAACGATTGGCTTTCCTATTGAGTGCTCAGCACAGATTTCCTTCGTCGCCTGATCATTCATTTCACCATCGAGAATAACGAGCCTTCCTCCGTCTTTCGGGGCGAATTCAAATGTCATAAATGGACCAGAACTTTGACTAATGAGCTCCTGCAGGTGACCAAGTGATCGAACCTCAACACCATTAAATTTTAGTAGATGAACATCGTACAGATTCTCATATCCCAAGTTGGCACGATGAGCAAGTACCTGAGCGAGGACCACTACTTCATCACCATCTTGTTTCAAAGGTTCATTTACCAAACTCAATAAGTACGATATGTTGTCCGTGTAATAATCACTCCATGCTCCCTTCGCCTCGAGATATGGTACCGAAAGTGCGGTGAAGACAAAGCCCGAACAAATCAAATACGGAGGAGGCTTGTTGTTAAAGTGACTCGGAACCAGTGATTTAATTGGTGACACAGGAAAGGAAACCTCAATCTCTTCACCCTCTCTCCATACTGTCAGACGTACAATATCGCCTTCGAATAAGGATGTTACATAGCAACCCAAATCCACACGTTCACCGCGGCGGAAGGGAACCTTCCCATCGTTACCCAGTGGTATACCATCCACGGCCAATACCACATCCATACTACGGAGAATACCATTGGCGCCAGACGTGGGTTGGACTCTCCGTACCATGACTCCCGTGGATCGTTTGGTCTTCTTTTCGGTTCCGCCACTTCCATTGATTGTATTTCCAATATCGCCACCCAACTTTAAGAATTTACGAAACGCTTCATTCTCGAGAAAGCAAACGTCGATACCCAGATGGCAAAATCCCTTGTACTTCTTGTACTTTCGCACATCCTCCAAAAAGTGTAAGACAACGCTCGATGGGACAACATAGCCAACATTCTCTATACTCTCTTCGTCGAGACCTTGGAATGCCACACCGACCACCTCGAGATTTTCATTCACGACTGGTCCACCGGAATTGCCTGTAAGAAGAAGATGGTGATGATGAGTGAGAAATTACAGTGCATGATGGCCAAGAAATATATTTGATATTGCATCGTACCTGGATTAATAGCAGCATCAATTTGCATCGACAATAGCCTTGCCCCCGCCTGAGCATACTCCTGCATTTCTATACGAGAGACCACACCTTTGGTAACACAAAGTGAATCCCCACCTGCGGGATATCCCAACACCTCCACCTCATCTTGAAGTGGTGGGAGTGGCCCCAATGGCAATGCATAGGTTTTTCCATTTCCAGATTCTGTTGGAGCAAATAACGAGTCGACACGTAGCAATGCCAAATCGCATTCATTTCCTACCGCCTCCACAATTGCCGCATGCTTTTCATCATCTCCCCGTCGTTGTACCTGTACTACACTCCCGTACTCTACCGAATGAGCATTTGTCATGACACGATATCCAACACCCGGCACATCGAGTACAAATCCAGAAGAGGTGGAGGTGGTCTGATGTTTCTTTTGCCATGGAATTAAAAAGTCTGGTTCGGAGTGAGTTGCGTAGACTTTGACTACGGAATCTAATGTTGAGGTGAGTAACTTTTCGTCATCGTCGAGAGTGTCATCGTTGAAGGCATCGGAGTGAATACTTTCGGCAATTAATGAGGAGGCAGGCCAGAATAGAGCTTGATTGTGTTCGGTTGTCGCCCTGAGAGGTGGATAGCTTCGATGAAATAATTGTTTTCTATTGATTCGGTGGGTGGTAAACCCTAGCGTTGGACCATCACGTGAGAGTGAGAGCGCAAGGGCCGCTGGGAGGCCAATGGCAATGGAGAGTACATGCACTCCCATTCCCATCGCTGATGCTGATGTAGACGCCGCAACTATGTAGCCAACCATGCGAAATCGAGATCGAGAGTGCCCGACAGGTAGATAGTAACGTATTGAGGTGGAAATGAGGTCGTGTCAAGTAGGGAGCCCCCGCGCAACCATAGGGAAGGTGCCGAAATGGAATGGTGGTGATGGTGATGATTTTGAGTGAATTGATGTGTGCTAGCTGCTTGCTGCTGCTTTGCTGGCAGCGGCAGCGCCACGTGTCATGGTCAGCGTGATCTGAATTTGTCTCAGTCTGTCCGTCGCTGCTGACTCGCATGTTTCAGTCTGCCCGTCGACAGTGGCGCGCTTGGCTGCGGCAGTCGGCGGTCACTACCATACTTGACCATGGGATTTCCGCCTCCCTAGCTCTCGCAATTGCCGGGTTCAATTGCTCAACATGATAATCCTTCGCGTCTATCAACAATTGCAAACTGAAGCTCTCTCATATTAGGAAGATTGCATTCCTCTTCACCAATCTCGAATGCCACAGAGAGAGGGGAATCTACCAAACAACAACAAATTTCAAATAATTGAACAATGACGCGGAGTTTCATCAATTCCCTACCTTCCCACCGCAAGAAGAAGTCGCGGCTGAATAAGAAGTATCGCAGTAGGCAAACAACGATACTGTCTGCATTCGCCACCTCTTCCGACAGAAGATCTTCTGAATGTGCTGATGCTGATGACGTGATTGATCAGAGCAGCTCTCGTAGCGTGACGACTTCTCTTCATTCATCTGGAGGCTTTGGAATTGGGGGAGCATCTCGACCACCACCACCAGTTAGAGTATCTCTAGATAATAAGTATCGGGCAATGAATGAGGAACATGGCGCAGGCGGACACCATGATGAATTGGGAGTATTAGCAACAACAGCAGCACCATCGGCTGAGGTAAATTATGCAGACTCGTCTCAAGAAACTGTGTTGGAACGTACTCAAATCCATCACTCCTTGCCAGGGAGGATGGCGGTAGAGGTAGTGGGAAATCAGGAAAGCGACAACGCTGACTTCCACCACAGAGAAGTGAATTATGACAACAGCAGTTCGGTAGCACCAGATGATTTACTCCTCTCACCTGCGCATTCATCTTCGGCCGCAGTTGGCTGCCAACAACATTTAGGCGTCGATGAAGAAAATCTGATTGGGAAAAATACGGGATCTCGTCGACATTATGATGATAATAAAACTATAGACTTTCAAAAGCCTGAAGCACATGATAGACTACAAACTAAGGAGCACGAAAGCTTGGGGGAGAATACAAAGCAAGCATGTCATGAACTTGACGAAAGAATCGCTGCCAATAACACCGATCGAGACTACCGATATTTAGAGGCCGACCATAATCACTCTGTGATAAAAGAAGATATAGGACGGCGATCGAATGATCAAAAGCATCGAGATAACGGGAGTGTCAGCGAAAATCATTCAATAAAAACAGAACCGATTACTAATGTGCACGAGAAGGGGGAGGAGATAGAAAATTCAGGATGTACTACCAACAAGTCAGTGTGTGAATCAATGGTTGGAAAGTCAGAGTATGACGAGGCGAAGAAACTGCCAGCTAACGAAGAGTCATCGAATAGAGCGACTTCAGTTGACTTGCCCGCGGAGTTCGCACTGACAACTTCCGACATTGCTAGTTGTGTTGAGGCAATGGATGTCGCGAAGCAAATACTGGAGGCAGATCCGAGCAACGATCCATTTGATGGTATAGATATTGATCTTTGGAAGTCAATCTTTGAGGATTTCGAAAAATACATTGCTGCCTTTGATGATCCAACACATGCCACCGATGCCAACGAACTGCATAATATCAACGACAATGAAAAGGCATATGCAATTTTCGATCGGGGGATGAAAGTCAATCATTGCAATGTCATTTTCATCTACGATATGATTGGTACAATTAGCTCAGGGATTGATAGACACTATAGGATTGGTTTGTCCATCGACAATCCTGGGTGCAAAAGCAAGCTTGATCACCTTGCGGATTGCATAGACATGATATTTCGGGTAAACAACAAAACCGCCTCACCGGCCGCATCGGTATCTGTTACAATTTCAAAGTCGGCTGGGGATAATTCGACAATCCTAAAGTTTTGCTTGTCGCCATCGGGTTATAGCAATGAAGCAACAACTTTGTCGACCATCGAGAATCCATCTTCCACAATGTTGCCACCGCATTTGCAAGCCATGTCACAAGTCTTTGCTCAATTTGCCTCAGAAACTGCGCAACCACTTCAATGGCAGGTGGGTTCTACGCGTGAAACACTCGCCGCTACTAGAGAGGGAGCAAAGGATCTACAACGACAGGCATTGACACTGCAGGATGAGTTGAATGATGCTCAAGTGAAAGCAGAGGAAGCCATATCGCGTCAAGAACAAGCCGAGGCGGAGTTTGCGAGACGAACGGGTGAGTTTCAGCAGATGGTGGCGTCTTTTAAGAATTCGGAACAGCAACGTCAAGTAGAGTTGGCGAACCTAAAGGAACGGTATGAGCGCGAGCTCGAGGAGATGAAAGCTGAATTGGTAAGAGTGAAGTGCGACAGCAACGCAGGCAGGGAAATAAACAATGAAGATAGACACGAAAGAATCCGAGCGTCGATACATCGTGGTGTTGGGCACCAAACTAATCAGAGCACACCGCATCGTAAACCAAGCGAATGCGTCATCGGGGATCTGAACGAAGCTAGCGAGGATCCAATATCACAATCTATTCCCCGAAACATTGAATTTCGAGCAACCGCCACCGTCAACAGTGACATGGAAGGGTCAAGAGTAACCAATTCTCATTCAAAACACATGTCTGGCCTACTACCCGGCTGGATGGGGCCCTTGCAAACAATGTCTCCTCTAAGACACCAATCTCCACCAGCACGTATAAATCTGAAAAACGAGCGAGTTTACCGAGGATATGGCCGAACAGATTCCACAACTCAACTGAATCTACTGAAGTCCATAGCCGAGAATAGACCGGATCATGTCGCTGGTGCCGACTTTTGCAAGGACGTTATGCCCAAAAAGGCCGATAGAAGTGATCAAATCGGAACCGAGCAACGCAAAGCCAACAACAACTTACTCCACACAGAACCAAAGAACTTGAAACCTGTTCTAAAGGAGACAGACAACAACAGCGAGCCCTCCTTTGCCTACCAGGAAGTAATCCGAGGGGCGAAACGTCAGGCTCTTCCTGGTCACGAGTGCGAGGAATGCCGCAAGTTTCTCGACGCTCTGGGCAAAGGTTTCAACAGAGATGACATTGTTATGAAATGTTCTCGCCATCGCGCACGCTACGCCCCTCAATCCACTCCCCCAGATTTCTGGCGACTCACCTTTGCAGACTCGGTTGCATCCAAAAAGTCAAGCGAAAACAACAGTCTATGCAGCTCATTCTGAGATACATAACACAGATCGACTTCCTCAGTATCAATGAGCAAAAACGTCAGGAATATAAACTACGCGAATCATGATAAATATGGAACGAGTCGATTACTATAATTTGATACGATTCAGACGGAAACGACGTGACAATGCACTTCTTCGATCGACCTACTGCTTATTAACATGCCATCTAAATGTGGGTGTTGAATCTCACGACGAAAGTGCAATTCCCTGCCGAGGAGATTCTGCATGTAATTGTTCGATGAGCCCATCTTCATTCAGATCATTCCCGTGGTCCATCTCATTCAGATCAGGAGACGATTCGCTGGACTCCAGATCAGGTCCATCACGCAATTCTGCAGAGGTCTCTTCAATAATCTCATCTTCATTGACCTCACTCAGTTTATCGATTGTGGCTTCCTTTCCTCGCAACGATATTTTGTCACCACCCGCTACCCCAGAGGTAATTCCTCGCGTTGCTGGTGCAGTCGGAATGAACAACTTGAATTCCGGGGGCAACTCTTCCTCTGAATAAAGCCTACAACAAAGTGAGCGGCAAACAACACACAACACGAATTAATATGATGCGATGCAGGCAAACCGGACGCACCTGTCAGAGAAATAGATTCTGCGAATGCGACAATTGGCGTGAATCTGAACACGGACAGTCTCCACATAGTTTGTTCCGTACGCCCTGCGAGTAAAGTCTGACAAATTAAACTGAATTTGGTTCCACCCTTCGTCCAAGCGCATTGGCATGGTACAAATGAATGGCTTAACTCGCGTTGTGGACTGATAATTCGATGCGCGGAATCTTCTCTTGACTCCTTTATCATCGAGAACTTGTACCTCGAATGTGAAATACTTATTGAGATTCTTGATGATCATCACAAGAAACGGAAGTTTAATGCCAATGGTCTGCTTGGAATCCGCTGGACAAACGATGTAGTTTGTCGAAACATTGGTTCCCAAAATTTCGAGCACCGAGCTCTGAATGTCTTGGTCGGTAATTCGATTGATGTGTCCATTCTTCACTTTGGAATCCCAAATCTGAAGCGGTTTCGATCCGATGGAATACAGAATGGATAGAAATCCGCTTTGGAATGTGTTCCGGAACATGATGCAATGCTTCTTCTTTATTTTCGAATGTCGTGACAAGCTCTGAAATTTAGACAAGAACAGTTTTATTTAATTAAAAGTGCAGCCTTCGACCCCTTGCGAGGGAAAAAAATTCCGACGATTCACACCGCCACCAATGCCGATGTGAAGCTCGTGTGAACCAAATCACATCCTCGTGCGCCCAACTATTCATAAAGACCCTCGTAATAGTATTCATTTATCATTTCTTTGATATCGATCAGGGTGTATTATTTCTGGAGGTTGTGGACAAGATTTGAGTTGAAACATTTCTTACTGCACGTGGCAGAGATTTGGCGGGGAGATAGAGAGGATGAGCCAAATATTTGGCGCGAGAGAGGATCCATCAACCATTACCATAAATCATCAATCGCACCATGGTGTATTGTATCAATTATCAACCTCCACTCTTCATTATCGATGATGTTACCCCCATTTGCATTTCAGATGGCATTTGGCCTGAGCATCAGTACCACCAGTAAATCTGGCAGAACTCATTGTCCTCGCTTTCATATCATCCACCGGAATGACGGTCTTCCTAACACTCTGAGAAGGCAGATTTCACAACCATGTCACATCAATGTTGACGACGTCGATGACTCCACTCGCCTCTCCACAGTCGACCCGCACGAACCTCAACTGTTGTCATCAAATGCGGAACTGGAAATCATGCAACTTGCTCAATCTCATTTTTCAGCACAGGCTCTAATGGCTGCAATACGTGTCGGTGCATTCGATGTGTTAGAATTTGATCCCAACGGTGACGAGAGCCTCGCATCATCATCATTGACAGTGGATGAAATCATAGCAAAAATTCATCGCTTTGACGAAGACGCAGCTTCAATAAATCGTGATGCATTATTCCGTTGTCTGAGACTGCTATGAAGTTCTGGTGTCTTGAAAGAAGTAATCAATGACGCCTATGAATCAGCATTCCTACTGACTGAAACTGGTCGACTTCTCCAACGAGCGAGGCGCGATAGTGAGAGTCCGAGCATGGCTTCTTTTGTATTGCACTGGTGTGAAACCTCGTTATGGAATGCTTGGTCACATCTTCCAGATTATGTGGCTGGAAAAAGCAACAATCTTTCACCAGAGGGCGATGATAACTTGGAGAAGTTTTTTGATATCACATCACCTCCATTTGACCGGGCAAATGGCATGTCAGCATCCGAGTATTACAAGGAGCATGCGTCATCGTGCTCTCATCGAAATGCCGTGGCAAGATATGCCTCATCCAAAGAAATCAAATCCATACTAGATGCAATGCAATCATCATTGGTACTGAATGAGTCTATTCTGGCTGGGAAAACTTTAGTCGACATTGGTGGAGGATATGGTGATTTGATAAATGCAATGACAGTATCAATGCCATCTATTGGGGAGTGTTACTGCCTCGATCTCCCACATGTCATCGACGATGCAATATCGACGACTACAAACAACTACAACAATAATCTTGTATCGGGAAATATGTTCGATGCATCGACCATTCCTCAATGTGACTACATTATCACCAAACATGTATTGTGTGACTTCTCCGACGAGGATGTGGTCCGTGCATTACAATCCTTTCATACGGTATTATCATCGAATAAAGGTGATGGTGGCGGAAAGGTAGTAATTATGGATGCAGTCTTACCCAACGGTCAAGATTTAAATGGCAAGTGGAATGCTGCACTCAGTTACGATGTATTGCTAATGCTGACTGGACGTCGTGGAGAACGCTCGCGAGTAGAGTGGACCAATTTAGCAGAGAAAGCAGGGTTTGTTTTGGAGGATGTTTTATCAACTTCATCTGTTACAGTGGATTTAGCCATTCTATCTCCGAAGTAGTAAAGTTGCTACGATGCATTATGCATTCATGTTCCCAGGATGCTATTTTCGATTCGTAACCACCGTGAAGTACAAGTCACCATTATCTGACTTGATCATCTTTGATCGAACACTGCGATTTTGCATAATAGCTTTGGTTTCTTTAGAATCATACATTTTCCAATCGTTATCATCCTCATTTTCACTACGAATTGGCATCATTGTCAGCCCCCTCGGCGAATCGTACACTTCCTCATCTGTTAAACCATTGCTCTGGCACACATCATCATCAACGTCACGCCCATCCTTCGTACTGTTCAAATGTCTCGATTCCAATAGTACCGAAGCACACCGCATTATACCACCCACCTGCTCCATTAATTCCTCTCGTCGTTCGGGTGACAGATATCGAATATCGATGAGACACCGTCGCGCGAGGGTGGCTAATTCCTCTTGGGAGATTGTATCACCAGAATTACTTGAAGAAGAAGAAGTGAGACGCAATTCATGGATGGACCATGAAGGAGGTGGAGGAACTTCTATGGCGCACGGAGGATAATTTTGTGGAGTGCTACTGCTACTGCCGCGGCAGGAGACGGCGTCATCTGCATCGGAGTGAGCGGTTGAATTGTGATAGACTTGTCGACGAGAGCTATGGCTGTATGACAACGGAGTTCGTCGGATGGATGACCAAGTTGTTCGAGAGAGCTTCCTCGATAGAATAGCTCCCGATCTGGGGATGAACATTGCGGCGGAAGTCATGGTCTGTGGGTATGGGTGATGGTGGTGGTGTCGAGTGTCGAAGAGTGTCGTATGTCCTATCTCGATACTCGCTACTGCTCTCTACTCTGTTGGTGAGAATCGTCCCGCGTGCAGCTTCCCGCCAAACGATTATTTCCCGCCATAACCACTTATGGAAAGATATTTAACACTTTGGGAAAAGATACTCAACATTCCAAAGATACTTAACACAAATCAGCACCCAACCGCAGCACGCGCCAAGCACACACCGCCACCACGTCGAGCGGAGCGAAGCAACAACATGGCGGGTTGACGCAGCTGGCGGCGGAAATTCTGCTCCTCATACTCATTTAAGATAGTCGCTCGTATTATTATTCAATATTCACTCATAAAATCTTTTCTCAGATTGTACAATAAAACATTATCATGAAGCAACCCGCTCGTCCATCAGCGGCATTTGTCGTTGTCGCCGCTGTCCGAATGTTGTTTGGCACCAGCTTCGACTGTCCTCTCCTACGCGCCAATGCCTTCCGTACCCCAATTCACCGCACGACGACGTCGCCTTCCGCACTACTAAAGTCGAGAACGGTTCCATTTCCGAACCAACAACAACAGCAGCCGCTTCATCTTCGCAGCATCAATCATGCCATCTCCCCTGTCACAACCCAACTCTCCATGTCCACCACTAATAACAATGCCATGGATCGTCTCTTCGACTCCTGCATCAAGGCATTATCCTACAGCCAAGAAGTCTCTCGCACTCTAGCCCTACCAGAATTAACCAATGAAATTCTCATGGTGAGCATGGTACGATATGCCGGATCTGAGGATAAAGATATTCGAAAGATATTCACTACCTTTGGCATTTCACCCGATGGGGCATTGGAGGCGGCGAAAGCTCTATTGGTCGAAAAGGGATTGATTCAGGGTAGTACTGGAGAGAAGACGAACAGCAATAACAATTCCGATTCACCTCTACCATTTTCATTAGCCACCAAAAAGACAATGGACGATGCCATTTCCATAGCCCAACGCATGTCTCCTGATCTCGAAACAGTACTTCCCGGTCATGTCTTACTTGCCTTACTAGAATATGATGAACGATACAGTGTCGCGACCGAAGATTATGTTAAATGTCCTGGATTGGCAGTATTGCAACAAACTAATAAGAATTCACCCGTGGCACGATCATTTGACGGAACTAAATTTTGTCGATCGTTGGATGATGAATTGCGGAACAAGGCCAAGTTGATGATCTCAAACAATAACAATGGGGGTACTACCACAATTACTGAACGGGAGGTGGTAACCGTAGGTGGCAATTCAGCTGGTGGAAGCACACCCACACTTGACAAGGTGGGTACCGACTTGACCGAATCGGCACGCGAGGGACGTCTCGATGTAGTCTACGGCCGTGAGAATGAAATACGCATGGCTCTACGCACATTAGGACGTCGACGCAAATCCAACCCATGTCTTATTGGCGAACCTGGCGTCGGAAAGACGGCTATTGCTGAGGGAATTGCTCAATGTTTGGCGGGCGGGTACTTTGTCTATGATGACAAGGGTGGCGATGGTGGTAGTAGTGGAGGAGGTGGTGGGTGGGGTATTCGCAACCCTTTTCGCAACAAGGACACCGAAGGTGACAAATCATCGTCGGTATCAGTCGCTGGTTTGAGTCAGGAGGAGGTGGCCAATCTTCCGCCCTTACCTCCATGTCCACGTGCATTGCAGGGATTTCGTGTAGTGTCCGTAGACTTGGCAAGTCTCGTGGCTGGGATGAAATTCCGTGGTGACTTTGAAGAGCGCATACTCAAGTTGATCCAGGAGGCGTCGGCAACACCTACTATACTCTTTATTGATGAATTGCATACACTGATTGGAGCCGGTGGCGGCGGTGGTGATGGGGGTATGAATGCTGCGAACTTGTTGAAGCCTGCGTTGGCACGTGGGGACATTCGAGGTGTGTGCCTTTTCATCTCTTTTGCAGCTGCACATATTGTCATCGTCGTTGATTCCTTATCACCATGTCTCTAATATTTGTACCATTTTCTCTCCGGAACTTGCTTTTTGATTTCAGTGATTGGGGCTACGACCATCTCCGAATATCGTCAGTACATTGAACGCGATGGCGCACTGGAACGAAGATTCCAACCTATCCTCGTCAACGAGCCAACTGTAGACGAGGCCATCGACATTCTCACCGCTGTCGCGCCACGATACGAGGAATTTCACGGTGTCAGATTTACACCCTTTGCTATCGATGCCGCAGCTCGGTTGGCAGAACGCTATATTCCTGATCGCTCGCTGCCGGATAAGGCCATTGATTTGTTAGATGAGGCTGGGTCCATGGTGAAGCTGGAAGATGATGGAACGGACGATGACTTACCCGATGACTTTTTTGTTGTTACCGATGAAAGTGTGGCTACTGTGGTATCTCAAATTTCAGGCATTCCTGTTGGTAAACTCGATCGTGATGAAAAAGCCAAACTGATGAGACTTGAAGAGGACATTACAAAGCGAGTGAAGGGTCAGGATGTAGCCGTTCGATCAGTATCTCGTGCAATTCGGAGGGCAAGGAGTGGGCTGAGGGATCAAACGAAACCGGTGGCTACGTTCATGTTTTGTGGGCCAACGTGAGCATTTTTTCACTGATCTATTCTCGTGTACCTTGTCTGACGTTCGTCTTATGCTGTGTGCGTAACTTTCTTGAATATCCACAGTGGCGTAGGAAAGACTGAGTTGTGTAAAGCCTTGGCTCAAACATATTATGGCCGGGAAAAAGATATCATTCGCATCGATATGTCGGAATACATGGAGCGGTTCTCGGTGAGCCGGCTGGTGGGGGCTCCTCCAGGGTATGTCGGCTTTGAAGAAGGCGGGCAGCTCACTGAAGCCATTCGACGCAAACCACACTCTGTCGTCTTGTTCGATGAACTAGAGAAGGCACACGAGGATGTGCTGAACGTTCTGTTGCAAATTTTGGATGAGGGCACATTGACTGATGGTAAGGGTCGAACAGTATCCTTCAAAAACTGCATATTCGTCATGACAAGTAATGTGGGTAGCCAGGAGATAATCAAAATATCAAGAGGAGAGAATCCAACAGCAGAAGATGGATCGTCTGTGGGTATGTCGATGGAGGGGGCAGTGAAAAGTGAGCTTGAGAAAAAGATGAAACCCGAACTTCTCAACAGGATAGATGAAATTGTGGTGTTCAAACCTCTTGAGGATGCGGTGCTTATATCCATTGCCCAGGGAATTTTGGATGAAACCATTCAACGTGCATCCGCAGAGCAAGACATGGATGTCACTCTAACGCAGGCTTTCATGGCTATGGTTACTAGAGAAGGGGCTTACAGCGCTGCTCAGTTTGGGGCCAGGCCGATGCGACGTGCGGCAAAACGTTTCCTAGAGGATACGCTCAGTGAGGGTATCATGCGAGAGTTCCTGCATGAGGGTGATAAAGTCATTGTTGATGTTGCGAGTGACAGTGAAGTTAGTGGCTTTAGTGGAGGAGATCGAAAGATTGTGAAGGTAACGCGAGTAAAGGACGGGAATGACAGTATGCTGATTCCGGTTGATAATGACGCAGGCATAGGTTCAATTGAGTCGAGTTCCATGGATGCATTGAGTAGGCCAATGCCTCCACTTCCCGATCCCGATGGATTCATGTAAAATGCATTGAGCACAGCATCTCACAGCATGACAGTATTGTACCCACTGGTATAAACATAAACAATCTAGATCAATTCTCTACTTTCTTTGTAGGAGAGATGGAAAGCTTTGATTGTTTGATTGAGGGCTTCCAATGATTCTTCCACGTGGCGCTTCTTGCCGCGTCAATCACCACGTGAGCGAAAATGGCGGGAAGAGAATGTGGCGAAGAATACTAATGGCGGGAAGAACCATTCCACCCAACGCAAACTCCAAACCTCCAACACTCAACATCAACATAAACACCGACAAGGTGTCGTCGCGTAGTAGGAGTGGTTTGAACGACAAGAAGATAGAACATCCATCATGCCAAAACGGAAAAGAGGAGCGAACGCTGGTTCATCCTCAGCGGCAGCGAGCGCGGCAGCGGGGGCGACATTCTCGTTGATGGACGGCAAGATTGATGTGTTGGATGGTCTCGTCATGCACAAACAAGTCATCACGAAAGAATTCGAAGACGAATTAATATCCTTTGTGGAAATGCAGTGTGAGAGAGGTCGGATAGGAGAGCTAAAGAAACCAACCTATTTACGAGCTTCGGGGGCACGATCTCAGGGAAATCAACGAGAATCAATCATGTTTGGTGGATTTTTCGATTTCAATTTAGCCCGTCCGGGGAAGCGTGGCCTTGTTCCTCCTTTTCCATCTATCATCGAAAGACTTGTGGATCATTTAGTCTCCAATAAGTATTTGCCAAGTGAAGTAAGGCCGGATAGCTGTATTATCAACAAATATGGACAGGGGGATTGTATTCCACCACATGTTGATCATTCATCGTACTATCGGCCTATTTCCACACTGAGCTTGTTGTGAGTGTGCTATTATTTCATTGTTGGCACTTGATCATGATGTTTGTCATTTGTCATTTTGTGTGTGTCGATTCTCTGGCCAATGATACATTCGCTTCAATGCAATTGATCTATGTTCAATCGAGACTCACGCATATCACTTCTTCTTACAATTACAATTCAATACCTATACTATCATGGCACAGAGGGGAGGAGCCCATGCTGGTAGGGGCTCGGTTTCGTACAGTGAGAGCATGCACTTGGGCGCCTACTTGTGGATTATCAATACCAATGCCGAGGAGATCATTACTTGTGCTGGGTGGTAATTCTGGCAATATTGCCAAGCACTGCATCAGTGCATGCAAAGGTCCGCGTATATCTATTACATTGAGAAAGCAACCTCCTCCAGATTGGAAGCCAGACGAGAGTGAATTGAAGCGTGGTGGAGGCGGAAAGGTGAATGAATTGAAATTAGAGCAATCGAACGGAAATCCGCCGTCGAAGTCTTCAAAGCGAAAAAAGAAGAAGAGGAAGGTGCAAGGGCTTGACGATGTTGCGCATGCACCCGACGAGACGACAATTCATAGTATTAGCAACTGCAAACGCGCCAAAAATGATGCTGGATCGACCGAGGCAGCCAAAAAGAAGAGTAGCGAAAAGCAAGCAAGAAGGAATGCGAGGCGACTTGAGAAAAAGAAAATGGCAGGTGGCGCTGTTGGACGAGTAGAACTTCCTTTAGCATGACGGAGTCATCTATTCAGAAACACCCCGGAGTCAATAATCAGTGTAATTCCTAACCATTAGAGTTATTTTCTGCATCCACACTACTATTTGCTAAACGAAATTTCTCCAATCCGAGATGAAATGCTTCCATTGTCAATCCGTGTGGAGTACGGACACCCACTACTCCCAACTCTCGATCCAAGTCACCAACATGGTCCGCCCAATTACAATCGTCTTTAATGAAAAGTATCCGAGACGGGGCAAATTTAAATACAATGATGTGAGGTGGCAGATGAACACAAGCGTGTAGACTGTTCAAGTTTTAGAAGACAACCTCTCTCTCTCTTACCAAAGAACAGCATCTCCGAATAGGGCACCCCACCCGATTCTTCGTGTAGCAATTGAAAGTGGCTCGTTTTTCGCGTTGACAATTTCCCATCTCGTCCAACTTGAATGTACGATAGAATACTTCTCAATGATACATCTTCCACAATTTCAAGTCCATTAATGCATGCCATACTGTATGACGGAGCTAAACTTGTCGATGCCACCGCAATTTGTACATTTTTGTAGATTGGATTTCTGACCAATTGTCGTAATACATGTCGTGCACCGGGATATAGTTCTACAATTTCTTCACCATCTTGACTGCCCCAATCAAAGCCACCTCCTCCTCGTCGTGTACTCCGACTTCTCCGCGAGGGTACCTTCATCCCGACAGTTCCAAGAGTTGATTCAGCATCATTTGGATCGAGTGGTCCTTCCACAGCAATGGATGGCAAACCAGATAATTCGTGCATTTCAGGTGTCCACAAACAATCGTCTAGATCGAATACGATAATTGTAGGTAGCAACGATGACTCTGGAGGAAGGCAGCGAGGAGCACATGATGCTGTTTCTGCCGTTGTCTTGTTGTCGGCGGCGGCAGTGTTGGAGTTGGAGGCGAGGATGTCAGGACCGCTCGTTCCTTTGCCCATTGTTGTTGTGGTTGTAGAATAGTATCCGTGAGTCGGAAGGGAGGGTGAAAGATGATGAAAAATGCTCAGAGAGGAAGTCGATAGAGGAAAAGGAGAGTTTGCATGAGGATTGGTCGGCAGAGCCTTTAATCCTTCATCAATATCTGCCGCTGCTGCCGTCGCCCGTCGCCGTCATCGTCATCGTCATGGTCCTGCACTGTACGCTCCTTACGGATGTACTTCTATTGGCCCGAAAGATACTTATTGGATTAGGATTCGAAGAAAGGTACTATGAGAATTATTTGAAATTAGGAGTTCTTGACATGAAAAAGATACTTAACAGATGATAATGTCGCAGTGCATCGAGCGAGGCCCGCTATTCGCCCAAAGCCACAGCGCTGGCGCTGGCCCGATCCAGCAGAAAGCAGGAACAGGAGGCAGTCGACCGCAACCATGGCAATGGCAGCCAACACCGACACCTGGCGCCCCCCACGCACCAAGGGCGACACAACCACCAGCGCTAGCAGCAGAGGAGGAGGAGGTAACATGAGCATTAGTAGCAGTGGTGGCAGTGGCAACAGATTACCGCCACCACCCTCCCCAGCCCCCCATTCCGCTTCAATGACTACCTCCATGTCAATGTCATCATCCTATCCAGCAACCTCCGGCGGTCTCTATGATCTCGACAACCTCGATGAGGACTTACTCACGCCCACGGGACCATCCCCATACATTGTTGCTGACCTTGAGCCCAAATTGGATAATCTACGGTCGTTGAATAAATCCAAGGCGAAGTTTCAAGATTTGATGCGGGCTGCTGACGCTGGTGAGTTCATTGACTCATTAGTTTGTTGTTACTTATGTCATTCATGAATTTGTCGGTATAACATTATCATAAACAATAACAAAAAAGATGCGGCCAATCACGCAGCACGCATGAGGAAATTTCATGAATCCAAGGCAGCCGCAGCTGCCATTGCAGCGAGTGGAAGCGGGGGTGCAGCAGCTGCAGGAAGTACTGGTATTGGGGGAGGTCGCAGTAGCGGTGGTAGTGGAAACACCAGTTCCGGTGTCGGTGGAATGCGAGAAATATCCACCTGGAGAGATCGTATTGACCGTCGTAAAAAATGGGATGCCAAATCCGAGGCACTCCAAAAAGAAGTATCGACCATTGTTCGATTGATTGATACTCCCATTGAGGGAACACATGCCGAAGTGACCTCGGAACGATTAGCACGATGGCAAAGGGCCGTGGAGTTGTATGTGTATTGTCCTGAGGATAGTGGGGGTGTGGACTTTTGGAAATTGTTGGAGAAATTGATTGAGGGGTGTGGGGAGGTGAGAGCGAGGTTTATTTCTTTTAGTGTTCATTATCTTTCATCGTTCATTCGTTGACCTAATCTTCTGACTCCATGCGCTAAAAATCGGGCTCTCTTCATTATTTCAGGAGAATGAACTCCTCGAGGCTCTTTCACACTCATCTCAGATATGCACCTCCCTCGTCGAACAAACTTCCCTTGCCGTACGGGATGCCGCCGCCGATATGGCCGAGGCCGAGGACGCCTACCACATAAAGTTGGAGGCGCACACCATGCTTGCCGATCGGGCGGCAGAACAAACTGAGAAAATTGAGCATCAATTCCGTACCAATGGTCAGGCGGCACTGAAAATTGGACAACGACTTGAGATGGCCGAGGCGAAGAAACGACAATGCGATACTGCGGCTGAATTGATTCGACAATGGTGGATGATGGAGAATTTAGCCGAACACGAGGAGTTAAGTGGCGAGGCGCTGCAGGTGGAAGAGGAGATGCGGGGACTCATCCCTAGCTCCTCGTGTCGAATGGATCCGCTCTTCACTCGTCCGGAGAATAGTCTGGAGGCGGCACGTGCACTCAAGGCATTGCGGACGGTGGTGAAAAGTCGTGGCAATTCCGCTAGTGGGGCGTTACTGGATCCCGTCTCTCGTCATCGATTTGATGTTACTAGTCGATTGATCCAACGTGCGTCAATGGCACTGGAGGCACGTTTGATACAATCCTTTTCGGAAATTTATGTCGCCGGTGGTACCTATGACTTCTCGTCGCCAGAGGCAGCCACACGACCGGGAAGGTTGAATTGGGTAGAGTTGTGCAATTCCGCCATGGCATTGACCAACTTTGACGGTGGTCGGGCATTGCACCACCGTTATGTTCAAATGGTTGTGACTTCGCGTTTCCCGGAGCTATTCCAGGGGGGTAATTCTGACAGTGACGAGGATAGCGATGACGAACAGCTTGATATGGAAAACATGAGGCAAAAGTTAACCAATCTCTTCCACCGGGTTTGTGAAGTGTGCACTGCCGAATTCCAGCTAATTGCCAATGTGTTCTCGTACTCTGCGAATTTGGAAAAGGGTGGAGGTGATGCCATAGTAGATCTAACCTCCCTCTCGGATACGATTCCATTTCAAGTTGCTAGGGCATTGCTCCAACATGTGATCAGTGACCCACAAATAGGATTGCAGGCTCGAATCAAGGATTTGTTAGATAGTATCGACCGCCGTGGAGATTTCGATGCTGGGACAAAGAAGTTGGATACATTCGTTGTTATTCATGAGAAGGCTGCTGGTCTGTTCACGATGCTCAAGGAATCGGCTCAGACTATGCTCATGCCTATTGTCAAGAGCGGACGAAGTGGACATCGAAGGTGCGTTCGTTGGCACGGCTATTATGAATTGCTTTCATTGAACATCATCGACTCACCATTTCTGGTTTTTAGCTCGGAGGAATATCAGGCAGTAAGCGAAGAAAGTGTACGAGCAGTAGCATCCCTGATGCACTTCTTGACAACACAAGAAATGCAACTTAGCAGCAGCCACCGTCGAGGATACCTCAATCTAGAGCTACGACTTCTTCATCATGAATGCTGTTACTGTCTTGATCGCACTGGGGCTAAACTTGTTACGACGCAGAAAGCCGACGCAGTGCGTCCCAACTCGGGGTTAGGCCATGTTGAAGGAACCGCCACCTACGTCGCCCCTGTTATGCCATTGGATAAACAACAATTGAAAAAGATGGGATTTGGTGGACTGTTAAATGGCCCGTTGAAACAGTCTGTATTACGCCAACCACTTATGCATGCGACAGACTCGCTATCAAGAGCACGTCTTATGTTCGGAGGCAACAAAGTCGGGTTCGGGGATATGGATTCCACAGCTCGAGTCATCACTGGAATCTTTTCACAAATGTGCACCTTCTATGGTAGCTCATTCCTTTTTCCAATCATCGAGGTTATGGGAAACTTACTAGATATCAACCCTCCATCGGCACCGCCGAACTTGCCATTTGATGAGAATTCTCCTGCGCCCGATCTTGGAGTCGATGGGTCTTTCTGGGTGGGTATCGAAAGGATTCACTCGGCAGCAAAGGCATTCGATCGAGAATTATGGGCTGAACCACGTGCAGGAAGTGACCGTGTGTGGGAAATCCTCGTCGCAACTGGAAGCCATACCAGTCTGACATTGGCAAAAGACCAACGCATGAGTTTCTTCCAAGAGTTGGAGGAGAGGGGCGAGACTGCGATATTACGCGCCCTCGATACGATAAGTACACACATTCAATGGGTGTTGGTCGCAGGTGGCGAAAATGTGACGAAGAATCGTGTCCTGCAGAACTTTGGCGACAAAGACAGAAGTGGTGTAAGTTCTGCCGCTTGATTTGCATCTTCTCTCCTCATCCCTCCTTCAACTAAGATTGATCTTCCTTTGCATTCTGATGATAGGGGCCATATGCCGTACCAGCTGGATCGTCGTTGGAAAATGCAAACAGCCCAGCTGTGAAGTCTTTGACGTTTTGCCTGAGAGCACAATTTGTCCACATCCAAGCAGCTCTTACACCACAGTCCCTATCTGCATTTTGGACTGCTCTGTCGATGCGGTTGTATGACATTCTTGTGACCAGGCTTCTTCAGCATTATTACATCTCAATGGTGGTGAGTATTGTCATCTTATTCTTGCTCAGCATTTGTCCACTTTTTCTAACGTTGAAAGCATCTGAACGAAAATACTTAGGGAGCTGTGAAATTATCGCGAGATGTTGAGGCATTACGATCGGTTGCCATGCTTGCAGGCACCGATCATCAGCACTGGGATCTGATCCGAGAACTTCTTACGGTCTACATGACGCCTCCGAATGCGCTCAAGACCATCCTCGTTGGACCAGAGGGAGATCCGACGTCTGGAAAGGGATTATTTGGTCAAGCAGGCAAGGCCCAATCGTTGGTCTTCATGAGTCGACGAATTGATTATCGAGTCAAGGTGAACAACGTCTTTCAGAAAAGCACATGGGTAGTGGAGTTATTAGAGGATTTAGGCGTCCCGGACCCAACAGACGGGACAGTGAATATCGCATTGTATTCAGCGCAATCTCTGCGGAATAAGAGGTTGAAACTTGGTTAAGCTGTTGTAAAGTAAACTCCATAGGTAGCTAATTCGCTTCGGTTGCTGCATCACTTTCATCATCGTCCTTTGCAAATCGTCTTTTATCAAAGAGGAAATTCTCCCCAACCCACAAGGAATCCTTCCCCTTTTGTCCGTAATCGGCATTATTGTTCCACCTTTCATACCCAATTATTCCATGTCTCAGACTACGAACATCCTTAACCCCAAGACGCTGTCGCAAGTAGGCTCCAACCTTGACACATCGTATTCCTCCAGTGCAAAAAATATACACTGGCTCTGTCGGATCTATCGATTGAGATTGTATCTGCGAATCAAGGATGGACCACGTATCCGAAAATGTTTTTGTGTTCAGTGGTCTAGCAGAGACGAATGATCCCAATTCCGACTCGTAGTCGTTGCGGCAATCTAGTAGTTGAATGTTTGGTTGTTGACGGAGTTGTTCGTTCCACTCGGATGGGTTAAGTTCTATGCCGGTGTCACTCCAGTCCAATGTTGCTGTTGTTTGTTCTATTCCTTCACCGATTTTGAGCTTCATTCCATCACGTAATATATAATCACGTGTCCGAACAATCAATTTATCAAAGGTAGGTGTATCACTCCCAACGATATCCCCCAAATTTGGTGGATTCGATTGGAATACATTGAAGGGTAAACATCCACTTTCACCAAATATCTCTAGTAACATATCCAATGGATCACCGATGGGAACAGCAAACTGTGCATTGATTCCCTCGTTGGCTACACACACTGTCCCTCGTAAGCCGTTGATAGCCTCCAACTTCTCAAAGAGAATATCTCGTATTGTTTCTGGTTGTGGAATAGGGAAAAAATGGTAAAAGCTCAGCAATTGAACTTGTTGGAAGTCGTCGGTACTACTCTGGTATGCCGGTGGTTTCTTTGCTCGCACTGCCGATGGACCGCTATTGATCGATGATGATGAGTCAGATAATGATAAGGCGATTGTAATTGTAGATGATCTCAAGTATGATCGACGAAATAATTCATGACGCAAGTAGTTGCTATAGTTGTTGTTTAGGTTTAGATTCTTGATTCCACCAGAATAATTGAGCCTAAGAGAGATGTAAGCAGTTGCTACTGTTGCTGCTGGATGCAGGGTTAGGATGACGGCTGTTGTGAGGAAGTATCGTGCTTGTTGAAACATTATTCTTTGGTGGGAGCGGCCGAGTGCAGGCAACATGATCATGGTGAGGGTTATCGTAGGGAGACGATGGACACCATGGTGAATGTTGGTGTTGTGTGGCAAGGAGTTCGTGGTGGCAATGGTGTCGGCCGTCGCGTCTGTCTGGAGATGGTGGGCTGGCATCTTCACAACATGGTGAGAATTGGCGGGAGACCGAGCCTATCATTCAAGAGTGATAGATTAATTTCATATCTTAATTTTAGAATTTATTTATGAGTTTTCAATTACAATATAGGGTCATAAAAACCATTTTGGTTTTGAATTTACAATTTAGTTATTACTATTTTGGCTTCGAGCTTCGCGCCAGTTCGCAGAACTTTGCCATCGAACATCGAAATCAACAATAACAACAACAACAACAACAACAACAACGGCATGCATCAACCGGCGGCTCCAACTCCAAGGAAGAATTGAAGCATCACGATGATTGCCTAATCAGCCTACGATACCCACCGCTCTAGATTGCAAGATGGTTGTGCCTGTTTCGGCGCCATTCAACGCAGGCGCTGCTGGACACGGCGCCGCCGTCAGAACGATGAAGATCACTCCCCAACTCGCCACCATCCTCGGCATATTCTCCTGCGCCGCTGCTTTCATTGCGTACAGTTTCTTTGCACTACAGCCTCGCCATCATCGTCGTCGTCGAACCATCCGTCGCGGGAGATACAATAGCAAGATGGTAATTTCAACATGCCCACCGCCTTCTTCTACAACTGCAAATACCATCACCAATAATTCGAAACTTGAAACCCAGCATACCCTCCGACCTATCGCTCGCACAGTCGCAAAATCCATGTTCAATGACAGGATCCATCGCCGAGTAAAGAGAAATAAACTTCGTCTTGATGGTGATACTGCTACTTCATTGTTGACATGTCATGTTGTGGGATATCATCCCATTGCACGAAATCGAGCTCGATACAATCGACAATTATTGAATCTGAAGAGTGCTAGAAACGACTTGTCAGAGTCAAACAGTCTTACCAACAAGATTCGAAGACGACGCATTCATTTGATACTTCATCATCATCACCCAATTGCACGGAATTGGGCTTGCTATAACCAAAAACGGATTGAGTTACACTCTCAAAGGTCTGGCCTACACGACGAATCAACGGTGGGTGAGAACAATCTATCCAACGAGGTCGACACTGAATTGAATTCTGAACCTTCCTGCGATAATTTGAAACAAACCTTTGACCACAATTCATACATGGAAACGCATACAATGGTATCGGATTCGAGTGATGGTAAAGAGAATGTTGATCCAAGATGTGAGAGATACCGTGATATCGCCGAGATCAGTAACGCAAGTCTTAAATCGGCTACCTCCGGGCCACTTCTGCCGATGAAAGAATACTATCAACATCTCGACAGCAATCCCAGCCCTGACTCTGACAATCTGCTTCTCTTCACGAAAGAATCAGAGATACCATTATCCACGTCATTGACTTTGGAAGATGCACGCGATAACAATGCTTCGGATACCTTTACCGCGAATAACGGCGACGCGACATTGCATGTGGCAAAAGACGATTTGCACCCTCCATCATTAACCAACAGTGAATTTTTGGTACCAGCGGACGAGTCAACAACCGTGATGACATCTTCGACATCCCATCAACTGACTGTTCTCATCTCCTTGGGTGTGTACGAATACATCCAAGCATCTCGACAACGCGATACATTGAGCCTCCTTGACGATCTTGCCATCCCGTACGTTGTCGTAGATGGGATGGATCAAGCACAGAACGAGAAGAGAGATGCATTATTCCAAATCAGTGGTATTCGGGGGAATTATCCTCAGATCTTCGTCACTGCTGTATCTGGTGACGATACGCACCACTTTCTGGGTGGTTACGATTGGTTGCAGAGATGCAGCCTTAAAGAATTGAGTGCCATCGTTGGAACGACCAAGAACAGTGAAGGGACGCCAGGAAATAACCCACCAGACTCTACTTCTACGTCGTCATCATCTGCCATCGAGGCAACGAACGTACATCTAATTCTACTCATTTCAAATGGAGTATACGACAAAGTGCAAGAATCCAATCAAAAATTCGCCTTG
The DNA here is from genome assembly GCA_036940085.1 of Discostella pseudostelligera. Classification (NCBI taxonomy): domain Eukaryota; phylum Bacillariophyta; class Thalassiosirophyceae; order Thalassiosirales; family Thalassiosiraceae; genus Discostella; species Discostella pseudostelligera. The sequence goes on from JALLBK010000026.1 coordinate 106,999, forward strand.
ATTCGTCTTTCTGATGTCGATATTCCCTATTCGATCGTTGATGGAATGGATCCATTGCAACGTGATAAAAGGGATGAACTTTTTGCCGTCAGCGGAATCCGTGGGAACTATCCACAGATATTTGCTTCTACCAAAGATGCAAATGGTGCACCTACTTTTCTTGGTGGGTATGATTGGTTGCGCGCTATCGAGATTGAGGATCTGAAGTCAGTACTTCATACAGGTAAAAGGTATTCATGAACATCAACTAATACACTTGCAGTTGTCGAATCAGAACAAGTACTCATAAAATGAACAATGATACTACATATTTTACACGTCCGTTCCGGCAACTATCTATTTTTTGCCAGGTGCTTTACGATCATTGGCAGTCTTGACCTGTCCTCCACCACCCGATCCAGAGAAAAGATCGTACATTGTCTGAATGGTCATTTCCTCCTTACTCTTGCGTCCTCGAGGCATTGCCACAAAGAAGGGCGGGGTCTCCCTACGTTTCGGGCCCTTCGGTGCCGTTGCATCTCCCGACAATCGCAATTCTTCTTTGGATAGGAAGCCCAATCGAATAAAGAAACGACGGATTGTATGATCGTATTTCTTAACGTACGGATGCTCAAGAACATCATCCAGGACTTCCTCGCACAGGTTATCGATTCGAGCAAGTTGACGTGTCCCCAAATAGAAAGTTTTGTATCTAACCGAAGTAAAGAATTGAATCAATACACGAACGTCCATATCCGGAGAGTGCTCAATTCCCACTGCCACGGCCTTCTTCTCCTCGAATAAACTTCGTGCCGCCTCCAACACCTGCATTTGATTTGCCATGGACATACCATCGATGTGTAGATATGGCACAACAATCTCACCCTCTCCATCATCTTCATCCTCGAATGGTAGAAGCGTCCTAAGATTTGGATACGGTCTCATCCCCTCGGGTAAATTACTACTATTTGTCTGCGCCATCAATCTCCTACGTCCCGATTTCAGCCGCAAGTCTATCGTCTCTTGATCGGGTGCATCCATCTCCATCATTGCATCTAACACCTCATCATCATCCATACCCTCGGTATCCGGCAGGCCGGCAATATTCCCCTCTCGATCATAGATTCGTGCTTGACTATTGCCCTTGAAACGTAATTCAATGTCTTCCAATGTACCATACCCCAAAGCTCTGGCGTCGGCAGTATTTTCCTTGCCATCATTATCGGAGGCAAGGACATGTACCGTCGCCCTATGTTGACCACGGGGTGGCCAATGCTTCAAGGCCTCATAGGCCAAATGTCCCGAATCACGCACTTCGGCAAAGATGAGATGTTGTCGAATTTTGGTATTCGCGCGGAAACTATTGGCCACCGATTCAATGAAACGACTAATCACATGCACCTGTCCTTTGGTCCGATAAGATCCCTCGACAATTTTAATGGGTGGACGAACTTTGGGTGTTCCATCTTTATTTAATTCACCAGGCTTGATATCGACATAATCGGGGTCATATTCGTCCGGGGGTTGTTTTTCAATAAAGTAATTCATTACGCAGTTCCTACCAGCTAAATTCCGATGGGGGACAATTTTATTGGGTAGGGAGACACCCCCCGACCATGCCCATGATTTGGGACGTGTTAGATGATCAATTATGGGAGGAAATATATGTTTGGTTGTGTAGGTGAGGAATGAGATTAGGATGAGTAATCGGAGAATTCGAGTGGTAGAATTGATTGAGGAAAGTGTTGTCAGTCCATGCTGTGGATGCTCCTTTCTTGATGGAATGAAACCCATCAGGCGTGCGAGGATAAATAGCATTTGGGAGGTGATTTCGGAAGCAGTTGGAACGTGTTGTTGCGAGGCTGCTGCTGAGCGTCTACTGCCCCTAGGTCTAGTGCCCTTGAATTCAAAATCATTATATTCTCCCGTCGTGTCGATTTGTGCTCTAGGAGGTCGCCGTCGCAGTTCCATTAATGGATGGAGTTGTGAAGTAAGAGGAGCCGCCCCAGTCTTGCTCTTGATAACACCACTTTCATGATCATGGTATCGAGTAGTAGTCCTACCCGAATTATTTGAATGAGAATGACCCAATTCCGCTGAATAATGACCTTGTGGAAAAGCTCGTTTTTCAACACTTTCATGATGCCGTTGGTAGGATCCGTCGTTGATATTTCCTAAAATATGATCATGGATTGAATTGACGACCAGATGTTGTGGTTGTCGCATGACATTGCCACTCAATCCCCCACTGCCGCCGCCGGGTGCATGAGTTCGATGACCGCCGCCGTCGCCAAATGTCGAACGCCGGTCACTGCCCTCGGAATGTTGTCCATTGTCCACCAAAGTCCGTTGCCGTACAGTGCTATGATGCAGGGATGTAATAGCGGTGGAGGATCTCCCTATTCCATCGTCGTAGGGATCAATTCGTTGCGAGCGAAACGGCGGCATCGTCGACCTACGGCGCCGGCATGGTCATGGTCATGCTGTTGTACGAGTTGTGATCAATTTGTTCTGTCTGTGCCTCTGCTCCTTGCGACAGTCAGACCGTCGAGAGGGTTCGGAGGGAGAAAGACAGACGACGAGAAGGCGCTCGTGCAAATCGATTAAGGACGCGCGAAAAAAGTTCATTTTTTAATGATCCAATTCAAATTTAAATTCTGTTAAAAGAAGTACTCCAGATTTGAATTTGAATTTTTGTTTGAACGGATAATTTGAATCGAGAAATGAGAAAGACAAATCTTTGAGAGGAGTGGCTGGTGCGTCTCCGAACCCGCCATTTCTTTTCCGCACATGCAAACAACATGAACATGAGGAGAGGACGTACGATGACGGTGGACGGCGGCAGTGGCGGTCAACCATTACCAGTATCATTTCCCATTGCCTTTCCATTGCCATTGCTATCATTACATCATTAACGTGCCATTGACGGGGTTGTTCAACTTAATAGAGCGTCAGATAAATCCACAATAATAATATGCAGGACGAGGACGAAATCCATACTAGTACTAGTCCCGATGCTCATCATCATCAGCAACAACAACAACAATTGAGCGAGTCTCAAGAGATTGTAGTGGGCAATTCCGGAAGAGCCATATTATTAGGCGATGAATTAGCAGACCTTGAATCCGTTCACCATGGACGATCATCGTCATACACATCCACCAATAAGAGTGGGGGCGTTTGTTGTCCGGCGTGGCTTCGTAATTCCTCTCCCAGAATTAAGGCGGTACTTGGCTTAACAGGCATTATATTATTGGCCTTTGTGGCAGTGCTCATTGTTGGAGTGACGACACAACTAAACGATGACGGTTCTGGTGGCGGGAGTAGTGGTATTCAATCGGACAAGAATGTGGTGACAGATCTTGGAGTTAACAGCACTCCAGCTCCAACAACTTCACCCACTCCTGCGAAGCCAAATGAATCAGTATCAGCAGTGAATATTATGCTATCCGATTCTTTGGAAAGGATAGTGCCAAATTTCAGCGATGGGGTAACTGCCAATGAACAACAAAATTGGGATATTCTTGAAGAACAAATTGAAATCACAATCTATGAGGCATTTTCGGATAGGCTTCCAGAAGGATATAAACTTCAGTCGGTGCAAATTGAAAAGTTTGATGGATTTGATACCACAGACCTCCGTAAAATGAGAAGACGTAGTAGTAGGCAGTTGCAAACCAACTCGGATAGTAACGCAGCACCAGCGGCAGTGCACGCTGTTTTATATGCCTCTTCAGTTACCGTGGATTGTGCAGCCGTCGATTGCACTACTGCCGCAGACACGGTTGCGGATACAACCTTGGAATTGACTCAAATGGACTTCCTCGAAGTGGAAGAGGAGGATGCTGTTGTTGCAGAGACGACGGATGCTCCAGTGGGTAGTAGTAGTAGCCCAACACAAAGTCCGATTGCATCCATATCATCATTGGCTCCAACAACGTTAGCTCCAAATTTAGTGACAATAAGTGAAAGTCCTACGATGGCATTAACGAATGTCACTGAGGGACCATTACCATTGTTCATTCGAGAGGAGTTGTGCAGTGTCGACTCGCTTTGTGGACGATGCGAAGGTAAGAGGTTTGCAATTGATCATCTAGAGTATCGATGATAAAAGGAAAAAGCTCTTTTCTCATCATTCTGCTTTTATCTCTCCTTATTGGTGTGCTCAGGGGAATGCACTGGCGATGATTCTTGCAGCGAGGGACTACTCTGTTTCATTCGAATGGGCTACGAGTACATTACTGGTTGTTTAGGGCCTGGTGAGCCGGGACAAAGTTACTGCTATGATCCGTTATCCGAGGGCTATGCCAACGTACTGTCAGATGATAATATGTGTGATCGAAAAAGTCCATGTGAGAAATGCCGGGGCGCATGCGATGCCGATGAGGATTGTGCCACGAATTTGTATTGTTTTGGACGAGGTGGATATGAGACAGTGCCGGGATGTGCGGGACAGGGATCTTTTGGGACGGATTACTGTTTTGACCCGAATGATATAGAGGAATTCTGAGTGTAGCTAGATTGATGTTTGAATGTGGTAGAATGGTCTGTGTGAGTGTGCATCTTGTGTGGACAGTCAGATATTGTGTCAATAATGCACACGTTATCTCCTGGCAAATTCTTACTCCTTGTCTTCGAGATAAAAATGCGGCAGAAGAACCGACACAGTTGGGACTAATGGCAGCTGATTCTTCAGGTCGTTTTGTTCTTCTCGGATCGTTCCGTAACCACATCTTTGATGCCTCCAAGTGCATCAAGCATTAGGTCGTCGAACTCGCAAACACTGCTGAACCAATAAACACAGTCCGCAAATCTATCTTGATCGCCTTGGATTGTGCATTTCATCATGTCACTCAAGAATGCGTGCTCACGTGACTCCTCGAACCGGCAATCCATGTCATATGCATGTTCCACCATCTCTCGTACTTCCGAGAAGTCTATCTCGGACGACGACTGCCTCAGACTGTCGGACAGCAATAGCAACCCAGCACGAAGCATTGCTTGTGGGACATTGAACTTCTTCAAGTTTTGATTCGATTGGTTGATTGCATTTCGGTAGTACCTGAATGCAGATTCTCGCACTCGGCCTTCTTTTCCGAGCAAATACGCAATTCTGTCATTAGTTTCATCTGCACGATCATTCATGTCCGCAGCAGAGTACAACTTGGTAGCTCGTTCGTACTCAACTAATGATGATTCGATGTTTTTCTTCTGGTAGTGATCAAAAGCCATGCGATCTTGGAGAATTGCCGCCTCTTTGTATTGCGATTCGTCACAGTGCTGTGAAATAGATTTCCCTGGGCAAGAAGGATTAGGAAAGGCGTTGGATAAATGCAATGTTCTCTTTGGAGTTCAACAACTTACTGTAGTATTCGTTGGCAAAGTCAGTATCCAATTTCTCTATGACCATGGCAGCCTCGGTATAGAGCTCAGCCGATTGCCTTGAATCCATCATTGCTCCAGATGCTATTGCTGCAGCCTGGGCGTACGCATGCGCACTGTGAATCCACTGCTGTTCCCCAGCAATACGAAAATGCTCCGCAGCAAGTGTTATTAGCTTTACTTCTTGTTTCGTTTGAAGTACTGATGCACCAGGATATGCGCTACTAGCCATCGCACCGACATGTTTGGCTTGTCGGAGGTAGCCTTGCGCCTTCTTTACATGTTCTTTGGGATTTATGGAGACTGCTCGAAGGTCTGTTCGGCCTGACTTGACGAATGGCATCGTGTCGTTCAATCTCTCCGAAGCCCAGGACGAACTCTCCTGAATTTCAATTTAAATTTAAATGTTTCGAAAATGGATACAAGACGGCAATACAAAAATCTCTACTTATGATGTGAATGTGTTCGACGACTCTCTTTATTCCTTATCCTAAATGCATCCCATCAGTCACTGCATCCCTTATCGTCGGCACCCTTACACGCACAGAGATCAATTCAGACATAGGCTAGACGGACTAAACACGAAGAAGAATCATTGAAGTTCTTTATGTTAAGTCATCTGAGCTTTCGTAGAATGAATTAATGTATCTCTCGAAACTTCAAGAGGCTAACTGGCAGTGTTGGCGAGGCGCAATCGTTGCCTCGATCTAAACTGATGGCTGTAACCTCCTCCCGTATTGTTGTCTTCTTCATCATCGGATGAATTACCTCCATCTCGCTCTCGCTTCTTTTGCGTGTTGCCATTAGATATCTCGATTGGACGATTGGCAGGGAGAGAATTGGCACGCAATGTCGACAATGCCAGTTCAGTTAGATGTGGAGGTGGCTTGACGGTGCCCTTTCCAAACTTTGGCACGGGTATTAATAGCAGTAGAAGAGGTCGGAGCCACTCTGGACTATTTTGCAACGCTAGAGGGTTAGCTGCTGCTTGTCCTGCAGCTCCTGCCGTACGTTCCCGCGAGAGGAGCTTGCCCGACGTGATGCCTTGATTAGAGCCCGCGAATCCCAAGGCCAATGCAGCCGCACGCGTACGAGTATCGCGCTGGAAGCGTAGACGCTTAATGTAGCATACATCACTCGGTCCACCGGCACAGTCGTCACCCCAAAGGTCCGACGCGGTGCCACCCGCTATAAGGGAAGAAGTCGCCGCCGCTGCAAAGTCCAAGCTTTTAGATGTACCATCGAATTCGCCATTGCCAATGACTCCGGTAACAGTCAGAACATCGACCAATCGTCCCATTCCATTTGCAATACGACTTGCGACGTCGTAACCCTCAACTCGAATAAGCTGTTCGTTTAGTGAGCTTTTATGCAAGCCCGTGCCGAGGTTACGATCTTCCTCATCGTCTGGTGAACCTTCACCGCCCATGACAACATCTTCATTACTCGGACCGTAAAGTGCACGGCGACGACGAGCCTCGATTGAGGAAATGTCAGTAGAAATATCGACTTTATTGCGCGAGGAGAGGATGGATTCGAACTTGAGCATCATATCCCAAAGTGGACGCTGCATTTCTCTCTTTCTGGCTATTGCGGCTACATCAGATCCTCCAACTCCCGTTGATGCAACTGCATCCATCTCTTCACATGCCGACACGGCTCGCATTAACAAACTCCGAAGATTTTCTTCATCATTTAGCTCGAGAAGAAGGTTGGCATAATAAAGTACATATGGAGGGTTTGACAGAAAGGTACGGTGCTTACGCAATCCAAGCTCAAAGATACGTCCGGCGACCTTTGGATTTTTGCCTAGGCGATGCTCGATGGTAGCGTGTGCTGTGTAGAGGTGCCAGGTGATGAAACCAGCATTAACACTGGGTGTAGATTGAACCTTGTCTAGTTCCAAAGATGAATGCTCGTTGATCCCCACAGCTGCCTTGAGACGATTTGTAACCATGCGCTGCTGGACCGACGCAACCCCTCTACCTACCCCGTCTGCCAACTCCTTGGCGTCACTCAGCCCAAGACCATCGTCCTTCTTCTCAGAGGATACTGCCGAAGCTTCCTTCTCATTATCAAAACTCATATCTTCTTCCCGCACTCGCAACGTACGGCGTGCTCGGGCGAACACATCCCGCGCGACATTGATCCCCCTATGCCGTCGAACCAAACGCTGCAGGAGGACAAATCCCAACGTAGTGGGTGAACGATGCACTAATCGTTCCAATACCTCGATGCATTCTCCCATGCCATCACTACTTTCACCCTTCGCACGCTTCTCACTCGAAGTAGTAGTGCTGCAAAAGTGCCGTTCGAGTATCTCCGCCTGTGCCAGCGCCAACAACGCACAATCCGGCAGTGATTCCATACCGAGACTCAATACGGCCACGGCACGAAGAGCATTACCACCCCCAACCTTCCCTTCTCCGCCACCACCCACCGTCTTGGCCGGTGCCATCGCATTCGAAGCCGCAGCGCTCGTTGTCGCGGCAGTAGAACCACCATGCAACAATTCCCATTGGGACCACTCATACCAAACCTCGGGATGTCGTGCAAATGCACAAACTTCCTCAACATAACTCGATCGGACACGCATAGCAAAGTCGGACGAATTCAGACGTTCGGGATTGGTCCGTTCGTAGGCCGCACGACGACGCCACTTTGAGAGTGTCCGTAATTCTTCTTCGATTTGGGCAGAGTATTCTGTCGCATCGGAAGAGGTGAGTTTGCCACCTCCACCGGTCCCCGATGAGTCGGTAACAAAATCATCATCGGCGTCCACAGTGGTTGCTCCGCCTCCTCCTCCAGTTCCCCCTACTCCAGCACCACCACCTCCACTCCCCCCGACACAACTCGATGATGATGTCGCTCCTCCTCTCCCCGATCCATCACCTTCCGAATATCCCACCGGTGGCACCGCCAATCGTCCCATCATCAACTCTCTTGCATTCCATACCCTATTCCTCTCCAAATAAATACTCCGTGCATGTTGATATCGTGGCAACCACTCGGCAATTAATACACTCCCCAAACTTTCCGAATGAGAACGCTCAAATGCCTCGTATTCTTGCCAGAATTGATCTAGACCCGTCATGGGATGAGTAATGCCACGTTGGTAGATGGAACGTAAGAGATGCAATTGTTTTTGGGAGGAAGTATGAGCATGTGCCGGATCAGGTGGTGGGGGTGGCGGAATAAAACTACTTGTGCCGTGGGGTGGGGGTGGTGCCAACTGAGCGTAGTTGGTACTATCTGTCCATGATTTCACATAATTGACATATCGTTTCCATATCAAATGATTATTCTGTGCAAATCCTGCTCCTTTTTCCAATGCCAATTCATATGCTTTGGTAATACATTCACGTAGTTTGTCTTTTCGTTCTCGGTAGGCTGATTTTAATGTTTCATCGTATTGTTGATGTAAGACACTTCCCTGCTGAATTGCATTGGGAATGTACCCTGGGGGTGGAGATGGGATGGGTACGGAAATCGACGTGGATCGGGAAGCATCGCGTGTGACTTTGCGAATGTAGAGAAGCCATAAGTCAATAGAGTGGGGGGCAAGTCCACCAGTGATGGAACGTGCTCCGTCAATGGTGGTGGCATTTTTTATGTCGGCGCCTGCTGCTGCTGCTGCTGCTGCACCGCCAGTCGATGATGTAATATTGTCCAAAGTATCCGCACCAAGACACAATTGGAAGATTTTATCCAATTTGGCATCATACATCTTTTGACGATCGGTACCGGATTGTGCCATGTGAGATGTCATCATTAACGAAGCGGGAGTGATGGATACACCCATGTCAGTTGTGGTGAGCATGGGATTGGATAGAAGGGAGGATGGTACTGCTGCTGCTGATGATACCCCTCCTCCTCCACCAACTCCTCCCGCAGCACCTCCAACCCCAACCCCAACTCCTCCAGCAGCAGTAGCACCACTTCCACCCATCATGCTCGCTATCATTATCATTCCACCACTACCACCCCCCAATGCCAAAGTACTACCAATACCACCACCATACTGCTCCTCTTCTTCCACCGTAACAGCACTCAATCGCAAGAATATCTCGACCAATTGCACATAATGCGAAATGGCGTAAGGGAAATGATGTAGTAATGCACCATAACAGGATTCAATCCAATCTAACTTCTTCTCAAGCAGTTCAATTTCCAAAGAGTCGTCAACATTAGTAGCGTTGGTGGTGGTGGTGGTGGTAGTAGTAGTAGAAGTGTTGGTGTAATTCTTCTTCAACTTGTCCAAACTGGGCAGTATCGATCGATAACAACTCTGCGCCTCGGTAATAAGAGCTTGCCATGCCTCGGCATCCTTATTGGGGGAGATGGCAATACGTGACATGGCATTGCGAAGACGGTCGGAGGTGGGGCCGCCATTGTGATGTGGAAATGGAGAGACGGAGGGAAGGGAAGTTGGAAGAAGATGATGATGGAGATTCGGAGTGGTGGCAGCTGGAGCGTTAGCTGTGGCTGTAGTAGTGGTGGCGGCAGCGTCGACAACACTTTCGGGAGCATCTCCATTCATAATGGTCTTCACCTTGCCATCATTCTCATCAATGGGAGCTTCCGCCTCCTCTACCTCCTTCTTAACAGGCGGCACAGTGTTGTTGGTCATGTCGACATCTTCTTCCTCCTCTTCGTCATCGTCGTCGCCCTCGCCAAACATCATCATGGCGTTATCGTCGTCGTCGTCGCCTTCGAGCAGAATCTTTTTGTCAGACATTATATTTTTGAGGCTTTAATGAGCGTCGGTGGAGAATGAAGGTGGTGCTACTGCTCTATTATTTGCGCGGTTGTGAGTGGGAAGTGTGGCGGCGGTGGTAGTAGGCGGCGGACGTCATGGTCGGCCTCTCCCCCAGCCAGCCAAAAGACTGCTCACGAGAAGGCACAAGGCACGAGTGTGTTGTGTTGTGTTGTAGCCTTGCGGCGTCGGATCTTTCGCCTGTCTGGCGCACAAGATGTGGGCGAAAGATCTCCACGTGGAGGACTTGAGTGAGACAAATGATCTCCACGTGGAGGTTTGGATGCAGGTAAAAGTGACGTCAGGGTCATCGAGGCAGGCAGAATGTGTCGCAATGACACAAAAAATCATGCTAATAACAAATCATGCTAAAATCGTCCCATTTGCTGGTGACACCTCAATCAACCAACAACCACCATCCAAAAAAGACAACGACCATGACGATGAGCCGCCGCCTCGTACTACCATGCCTCGCGGTGGCAATAATAACCACCACTCCATCCTCCTTTTTATATACGTTCGCCTTCAAGAGTACCAGTATTAAACAGCCATTCATTAGCGGTAATAGTATCGGCAACATCGGCAGCGGTAGTAGCACTGTGGGCGAAAGCAATGCCGGCACCAGCATCAACATCAACCACGCGTCCTACCGACGCCGATCACCACCCACTACTACCAATAGTAAAACATCATTATCATCATTAAGGTCGCCAATATCCATCATACATCACCGAGACTCATCGTGCATCGTACTCCACGCTGCGGGAGCAGACGACACTGACAATGCTAGCGTCGATCAAGCAACGGATTCACCCACAATGATATCATTGGACGACGACAATGTCGGTCGAAGATTCTCTGCAGCTCCTACTGATCGAGCGGAAATTATCATCTTCAACAATGATGATGACGATGTTGCTACTACATCAACCTCAACAACTACCACCACCAAAACAACAACAAGTGCCAATCAAGCAGCCACCAGCACAGTCAACGAACGTCTCCTCTCCGAAATTCAAGCCTCCCTCGACAAACAAAAGGCTGGTAGTAGTGCATCCTCTTCTTCTGGCAATTCCAAAAGCCGAGAATACTTTAAAGAATTCAGATCTTCCAAAACCGAAGAAGAGCGGCAGCGTTCACTCGAGGAGGCTCGTGACCTCAATGGTGTCAATCCACTAGTTTGCATTGGTGGTGCCGCCTTTGCCTGGGCCTGTGCCGGTGCATTATGGGTATTAACCACCTATTTGGGTATATTCTTTGCATCTCATCCATTAGATACCGATGTATACTTTGTCCAACGTGTGGCCGGTGTTTTCCGTAATGTCGTCGTGGGATTGTCAAGTTTAGCCTCCGGGTTCTTCGGTGTCGTTGGTGTGGGAATATTTCTCTTGGGAGTGCGTGTAGGATATGGTGTGATTACTGGTGAGTTGGATCCGACTCCGATTAAGGTGCCCAAGATGAAAGAGGGTGGAGGAGTAGGAGATGGAGGAGAGGAGTTTGTATTACCGGATGTGTGGGAGTTGATGATGGGGAAGAAGAAGAGACGGCGATGAGGAGATACGGCAATAGTGCGTGGTATCTAGGTGGTGGTGGCCGTCGGCGTCAGTTGCAAATGTTGAAAGTTGGTTAGGATAGACTCAAATATCAAACCGCACTCCCACTCCTGACATGACGATAGGGAATTAACCCAGCAAATGAGTTGGAGTGAAATAAGAAATAATTGGTCTATTATTATTTGGTCTGTGTTGCCAACTTGCTGCACCAGGTGCGCATGTCGCGACATACCTATTCATCTTTATACATTGGTGCAGCTTTTCCTAGCAATGCTGTACAAAAGAATGCAGTGACGGAAAAGCATCTCAAATAAGGTTTGTCATGCATTGAAAGTTGTGGTTGCTTATCTCTCGCTAGAATAATTATGTTATTTGGAAACGTAAAAAAAAAAGATTACAATTGACATTCGACGGTGCATTTGTTTGGACTCTCGGCATCCGCGTTTCATTCTGTACAGGGATATCCAACTCCTTGCTACTCCCTATCACGTAGGAGTACTGACTAGCCGGCTATTGAGTCTTCTTTCTTCAGTTTTGTAACTCCATTCTTTGCCGCTTTTGACGTGCCTTTCTTTGTCGCTCCATTCGTTGGTTTTGGAGACTGTTTCTTTGCTTTAGTAGTCCCCATGTTGGGTTTGTGAGTATGTTTGGGAGTCTGGATGGGAGATGGATAGGGAGCCATTAGCGGGTTTTTTGCGTAGGAGACACTTGGAACGCCTGGAGTAGACGATGGATTAGCACCCCTTGGTGCCGAAACTGAAGAAGAGGGCGCCGCAACTGGAGGGTAGGTTACGTAGTAAGATGGAAACATAGTTGGCGAGTTGCCTCCAAGAGCTTGAGTTTCACCAAGAGCTTGAGTTTCACCAAGAGCTTGAGTTTCAGATGTGTATGGGCTTGGAGATGTGTTCAGGGTTGGAGATGTGTACGAGCTTGATGATGAAATTCGAGCGTGTTGATGTGGAGACGCTTTGCTTGGAGACGCTTTGCTTGTTTTTGTACCCGCTTTGCTTGATTTACCCCGTTTGCTTGCTTTTGGAAATCTCGTGTTGGTAGTGCAATTGGTTCCCATAACAGTTACAAGGCTTATGCCTGACGGTAGCATCGCGGCTGAGTTCACAATGGCATCCGCAACCCACGCAGGTGTCCACGTTGGATTTGCAGAGCGAATGGATGCAGCAATTCCGGTAACATCTAAAAGTAATCATGTGTGACATGGAACGATATAAAGAAAAATCATGAACAAAACGACATCATCCTTGAGCAGATTGAGACTTACGAGGAGCAGACATACTTGTTCCGGACATGGTAGTGGTGGACGTAGGGGAAGTAAGCCCAGCAGAAACAATTTCTACCCCAGGAGCGTAAACATCGACGCAAGGACCAAAATTACTGTATGGGCTTAGCGCATCTGTCTGGTTAGTATTACCGACTGTGATGGCGCTTCTTTCACCAGCTGGTGATACAGAACAAGCATCGCTAGCCTCATTCCCAGCAGATGCAACCACAACCACACCCGCAGCTACGGCATCCCTCACTGCTTGATTGGTAGGTTGATTATCTGCACTACCAACTCTTAAACTCATGTTGGCAACACAGAGTGATCCGTTCCCACGACATTGTTTTACAACATGATTCAAACCAGCAATAACAGCTGAAGTAAATCCAGGAATACCGCCTAATTCCGGCATCACCCTGACATCACACAACGTGCAGTTTCTCGAAACGCCATAGGTCGCCCCACAAGCCGTGCCTGCCACATGGGTACTGTGAAAGACAAGAGTTGGAGTGTACAATGAGGACTGAGCAGGAGGTTACTTTGGTTCATGCTGAACAGCAATACTACTTACCCGTGCCCTTTTGTATCAGACAAAGCAGGTGCTCCTACGTAAGCGGCGTAGTGACACTCTGGCGGACCCAGAATGCCGGCAAATTCTGAATGTTGACCATATATGCCCGAATCTAAGATGAACACCTTGACACCAGCCGCATTCTGTTTAGTGGCGACATAATCCAGAGGCAGCGCGCATTGGTTAATACGATCAAGTCCCCAGGATGGAGCTGTGTAAGTTTGCAACTTGCGCGTTGGGATACTATCGGTGAATTCGTTTCCTTGTTTTACCTCCACCGGATCCAAGTACACCGGTTGGTCTTCAACGATGAAATTCACGTCAGGGAAATCGCCCAGAGCTGCCACATCCAACGTTTCGCCATCGTTGTCCGACAGGCCGGCGGTGACAGGCATGGTAAAGGCGCAGCCATTCAAGACCTCGTCGTACACATACTTGACAGTACCGCTATTCGAGTTTGCTACAGTTGCACACCTTTCCGCGGGAGGTAGGTCTCTGTTGGCAAAGGAAACGATGTATGTCTTCTCACCATCGGCATCGGCGGTGGCAGTGTGATGGATGGAGGATGCCACTGCGATGAAGAGGGAGGCAGAGAGTTTAGAGATGATCATGATCGATGTAGTTGGTGTATGAGAGTGAGGCTTCTAATAAATTTATGACTGAGCAAAATGCACGCTTACCATCCAGTTCCAGTTGAAAGAGAAAGATTGCTCAAAAGCTGTTGATGGATCTCATTTACCCGTTCAAGTAGATTTTATACCAAACAGAAATTCGTTGATAGACTCTAGAAGATGATCATGACATGCTGGTGTGTGTCATCGTCAAAACGTCGATGAACGGAATAGGGCTACGAAATCACTGGTACGAACTGAAATAGCGGCAACCCCTGCAAGCTGTAGCGGTGCACAATTGGTTGCCACAGGCAAAGGCAATGGTGGGGATGCGGGGCGTGGCAGCATGCACATCTACCTATGCAGGTGCGCCCGCCGCCACCTTCACTTCATATCGCATGCTGACGCCGCTGAGATGAGGGCTGAGGTAATAGGTAATGTAAAAAATTGGTGAGGAGCTCAATCCGTTCATTCATCCACCATACTACGTTCAGGTCAGTGTCCAAAATTTGGCAAGTGAAAGGCATCGCAAGAAGAAGAAAGTGGAGTATCTCGAAGAACCAAGAAGGGGTGTGTGGTAGTGCTGTGTGTGTAGGAGTAGATCTTTGTAGACGATGTGCAACACATGGATGAAGTCACCGTGACAGACAGGCAGACGAGCTGTAGTAGGAGTATCTTTGTGTGCGGTTGACGGACAGATGTGTCGTCTGTCCGTCGAGGTGCTCGATCTTCCTTCGCGAGACAGAAGATATGGTACTCGATACGATACGACGCGTGCGTGGTGTTTGGAGAAGCAAGGCCCGCTGGATGGCTTTTTTCTGTGTGGCTTGCGCTTGTCTCTCTTTCGATTTCGAGATCTTGAATTTCAAATTATTTTACCACCACACCGATGCGTTGAATTGAGATCATTGTCGTCGTCCAAAGCAAGATCTCTCGATATTGGGAATAGAGACGACATTGCCACTTGATTGTCAGTGAAGAGAGGAGAGAGCTACGATCCCTACTCCTGTGGTTCGTCGCTACTACTTTGGATAACGCATCATCATCATGGCAAAGCCAATCTCCAAATCGTCGTCGACAATCGACATCGCCCACCTCTTCGAATATCACAATGTCGACCCAGCCAAGGGCCTAACCTCCGACCAAGTCACTACCAAGCGGTCCGAATATGGATGGAATGAGCTCGATAAAGAGGATCCCAAGCCATTGTGGAAATTAGTTCTCGAGCAATTCGATGACACACTTGTGAAAATTCTTTTGGCGGCGGCGGTCGTCTCTTTCGCCTTGGCCTACTTCGATGAATCGGGTGAACATGCCGACGAGGAGGGAATACTGGCCTACATTGAACCCATTGTCATTCTAATTATACTCATCCTCAATGCCATTGTGGGTGTTTGGCAAGAGGCCAATGCCGAGGCGGCACTTGAGGCACTCAAAGAATTACAGTCGGAAACTGCGCGGGTATTACGGGATGGAAAAATGGCAACGATACCCAGTCGGGAGATAGTGCCCGGAGACATTATTGAAGTGAAGGTGGGGGATCGTGTTCCTGCTGATACTCGTGTCATTACATTGAAGACGACGTCGCTTCGAATTGATCAGAGTCAACTTACTGGAGAATCCCAATCGGTGGCGAAATACATTGAAGTTCCTAATGTGAGTGAAGATGAGCTGGTTGTACAGGCCAAGACAAACATTCTGTTTGCCACCACAACTGTCGTGGGGGGGATTGCCCGTGGTGTAGTTACCGATATTGGAATGAAGACGGAAATCGGTAAAATTCAATTGGCAGTTCAGGGCGCCGCTGAAGAGGAGGAGGACACACCACTCAAGAAGAAGCTCGATGAGTTTGGTGACATGTTATCGCAAGTGATTGGCATTATCTGCATTTTGGTATGGGCAATTAATTACAACCATTTCTCGGATCCAGTCCACGGAAGTGTCTTCAAGGGATGCGTGTATTATTTTAAAATTGCAGTGGCATTGGCTGTGGCGGCCATTCCCGAGGGGCTGCCGACGGTGATTACTACCTGCCTTGCCCTTGGAACGAGGAAGATGGCGGCGAAGAATGCGATTGTACGGAAACTACCCTCGGTGGAAACATTGGGATGTACGACTGTCATTTGTTCGGATAAGACGGGAACGTTAACGACCAATGAAATGTCCTGCGTTGAGTTGGTATTACCGATTACGAAGAATGAAATGGCCAGGCATACCGTTAGTGGAATTACCTATGCTCCCATTGGGGAGATTTCTCCCCCCGTCCTTTTTAACGGGGCGAGCGCACAACTATCCATGGTGTCGAAGGTGGCATCTCTCTGTAATTCATCGTCTCTTGAATATGATACCAAGTCGAGCAAATACGTCCGCGTAGGTGAGCCTACCGAAGCAAGTCTAAAGGTACTGGTTGAGAAGATTGGCCTACCCGATGCCTCTGATCAAAAGACCCTCCTTTCTCGACGTGCCACCGACCCCGCCGATACTGCCCACTTTGTTAATGATTACTGGTCCGGGAAGGCGTCCATACTGGCCACACTCGAATTCAACCGCGATCGTAAGTCCATGTCGGTAGTCACGAAACCCGTCGATATGAGGACGAATCAATTGTTGGTGAAGGGCGCACCGGAGGGGCTTCTCATGCGCTGCTCCCATATACTGCAGGCCGATGGTAAAGTTGTGAAACTCGTCCAACAGAGTATGGATGCCGTTCTTATGCAGCAGCAACGCATGGCCGGACGCGCCCTGCGCGTATTGGCATTGGCATACAAGGATTTAAGCGGCGATCTTGGCTCGTTTGATGGAACATCGTCCCATCCTGCAAATAAAGTCTTGATGCAAGATCCGTCGACGTTTGGGAGCATTGAATCTGGTTTGACCTTTGTTGGCCTAGTGGGAATTATTGACCCACCCCGGGAGGAGATTGCACCCAGTGTTAGGATGTGCAAACTGGCTGGCATTCGCGTTATTATGATTACTGGAGATAACAAATTGACAGCGGAGGCTATTGCCGTGGATATTGGCATCTTGGAGAAGGGGTTCGATGCGGATTCAAGCTTTACTGGCTCTGACTTTTTCAAGAGAAGTGAGGAGGAGCAGCGAAAGATATTAATGAGGGACAATGGCGGACTCGTATTCTCGAGGACGGAGCCCAAGCATAAGCAGCAACTCGTGAAGCTTTTGAAGTCGCAGGGCTGTGTTGTGGCGATGACAGGAGATGGAGTGAATGACGCCCCGGCGCTAAAACAGGCCGATATTGGCATTGCTATGGGATTGACTGGTACCGAGGTTGCGAAGGAAGCATCGGATATGATCCTTGCCGATGATAATTTTGCTACCATCGTGGCTGCCATTGAGGAGGGTCGTTCGATCTACAACAATATGCAGGCGTTCATCCGTTATCTCATCTCATCGAATATTGGTGAAGTCGCCGCCATCTTCTTTACCGCTGCCCTCGGCTTGCCAGAGGGTCTCATTCCAGTCCAGCTCCTGTGGGTCAATCTTGTCACTGATGGTATGTTGAGTCCTGCGCTGCTGGCTGATTCATTTTTGCTTTCGAGGTTTAATCCCTTTCAAAATTTTGTGTGTTGACTTAGATTGCGTGCATGTTGCTCACCTTCCAACTTTTTCATCGCTCAACCATAGGCCCTCCCGCGACGGCATTGGGCTTCAACCCCCCCGATGCTGACATTATGAAGAAACTCCCTCGTCGTACCGATGACAGTCTCATCACACCCTGGGTCTTCTTCCGTTATATGGTTGTGGGAATATATGTCGGTTTTGCGTGTGTGGGCGTCTTTGCGTACTGGTACCTCTTTTACGAGGGCGAACATACCAACATTACATGGGATCAGCTAACCACATGGGGTCACTGCAGCGAGTGGACAAACTTCAAAGTCAATGATTTCGATGGACTTGATATGCAAACCGATCCATGCAAGTACTTCACGGATGGCAAGATAAAGGCATCTACTCTTTCGCTGTCGGTCCTCGTTGCGATTGAGATGTTCAATGCTCTGAATGCATTGTCTGAGGATGGAAGTTTGATGACGATGCCACCGTGGTCCAATCCGTACCTAATCCTCGCGATGATCGCCTCCTTCGGCATGCACTTTGTCATTCTGTACATTCCCTTTTTCGCGGACATGTTTAATGTCACGGCCCTGAACTGGAATGATTGGATGGTTGTCCTCCGGTTCTCCCTCCCGGTGATATTCATTGATGAGATTTTGAAGTTTGTCGGACGTAGAATGAGTGAGAAGGAGCTACGGAAGCGTATGATGTCGAATGGATTACAAAATGGTGTGGAGAAGAAGACAATCTAAACACCCAAGAAGAACACCGAACGATAACGATTGCATGCTGTTAGAGGCTATGATTCCAATAGTTTCTTGTTTAAAGATTCAGAAGTAAATATTAATCGTATTGCGATTTTGCGAGCGTAATGTTGCGTTCATTGCCAGCTCGACGCTTTGATTTGGTAGGATGTCTCACCATTTTATTTCTCTTGCAGCTTGCACGCAGCTAAGACTTCCGCTCTTCTGCGAAGATCTTCTCCCGCCAAATCTTCCAACTCGCCGAAACGAACATGACGTCACGAAAGATTTGCCGACGACGACACAGGACGATAAGTATCTACTCCTAGATATCAGCGCACAGCGGCAATCTGCGGCCACGTGCACATCATCTTCTTCCTAAGATTTCATGTCATTTGCTTTGGCTTTGCCAACGCCATCGATCATCGAAGCATAGCATATTATTGCCTCTGGCTACTGCCACCTGCCACTTCGTCGACGGGCTCGAATAGCACGAAGATCCATCTCAACGATGAGTCTCGCACTCCTTCCTCTCAAAATCATCTTGGTCACCATCGACCTATTTGTGAGTTGGCTCTTCGGGCTTTGCTTCGGGTTGGATGCCGCATGTGATGCCGTCCCACACCTTTCTAAAGCCATTCTCATTCACTTTTGCTCATCCCTCGCCTTTCATATTATTTATTTGTGCTTATTTATTTCCATCGCGATATTCATATAATGGCAATGACAGCTCGCATTCATCACCTTCCAATGGATCGGCATGCTCAAAAAGCTCTTGACGCCTACGCCATTGCGTTCCGTGCCCGTCGGCGATGATGAATCCCATCGTGTCAATGCCAAACACAAGGACAAACCCAAAATCACACCTGTCGAGGGTGTATCCACTCTACACCAATATGCTAATCACGCCTTTAAGAATTATGGACATTGTCTTGCCATGGGTCAACGTGAGTATCTTGGTCCATTGCCCAGCAACACTAAGATTCAACAATTTGGCAAGGACGTATCCTACCGGACCTACGATCAAGTAAAGGAGGAATCATTAAAATTTGGTGCCTCCCTCCGTTCAGCGGGGTTAGTGCCCTCCCCCACCAAAGGATCACTCGATCAACTCACCACGCCATGCACCCTGGCCATCTTTGAGAATACCTGTCCGGAATGGATGATTGGGGCTTTTGGTGCCTTCTCCCAAAGCATTAGTATTACGACGGTATATGCCACATTGGGTATTGACGCGGTGATTGACTCAATCAATGATGGTCGTATTAGGGCAATATTGTGCAATAAGAAGAGTGTGTCAATCCTACTTGGTAAAATCCAGAGTATGCCCACACTCAAGTATATTGTGTACACCAATAATATGGTGGGTCCTGACGAAGTGGTGGAGATTCCTAGTGCACCATCGGGTGTGAAAGTTATGTCATTTGAGGAGTTTGTAGATGCGGGAGATACCAAGGCATTTTCTGCCGTTCCACCCACACCGGAGACTACTGCTGTAATCATGTACACTTCGGGTTCCACTGGTGCGTAGTGTGTGAAAAAGTCGGCTGTGTGATGTTTCTGTTCCATCCCATAATCCAACAAACGCAACGCATCATCCTCCCTGTCATTATTATCTACTCCAACATCCAACAACAGGAAAACCTAAGGGTGTCGTAACCACGCACAAAAATGTTTTGGCATTTACCACCAGTATCACCGAACTCGTGAACTCGTCCGATGTCTACGTTGCCTACCTCCCCCTGGCCCACATCTTCGAACTTGCTGCCGAAATTTCCGTCTTTGGGAATGGTGCATGCATCTGTTATGCTGATCCCAAAACTTTAACGACCAACGGTGCCTACCCTATGGGCGCATTGGAGCAGTACCGACCAACCATGATGGTCGGTGTTCCCAAAATTTGGGATGTGATTAAGAAGGGTGTGCAGGCCAAGGTTGGTGCTGAATCGAAAGTGAAGCAATATCTCGTAAATACCGCCTTCGAAAGTCGTATGCGTGCCCGTCGACTTGGTTTCGATACTCCATTATTCAAAGCCCTGGTGTTCAAAAAGTTTGCGAAGGTGGTGGGAGGACGACTACGTCTTGCGGTGTCGGGTGGTGGGCCACTCAATTCCGATGTTCAGAACTTTATTGGGACATGCTTTGGTATTACTCTAGGGCAGGGATATGGACTTACTGAAACATGTGCTGGTTTGACCTTGCAGGATGTCCATGATGATCGTGTGGGTGTGGCTGGAGTGCCTATTCCCCCGGTGGAAGTAAAGATGGTGTCATGTACCGAAATCAATGACAAGGCGGGTATGCCATACCTCTCCACCGATCGAAAGGATGTGAATGGAAATCCAGTCTTTGGTCGGGGTGAAATTTGGGTCAGGGGTGCGAATGTTAGTTTAGGATACTACATGATGCCCGAGAAGACGAAGGAAGATTTTGATGAAGATGGTTGGTTTCATACGGGAGACATTGGCCAATTCGCGTCCGATGGCAGCGTCCAAATTGTCGACCGGAAAAAGAATTTGATCAAATTGAAAGGCGGTGAGTACATTGCCGTGGAGAACATGGAAATGACCTACGGTAACTGCCGCTTCGTCGATGCCGTCGCTGGAGGTATTTGCTGCTACGGCGATGGTGACATGGACCGTCCTATCGCATTGATGCAGCTCAACAAGGTCGTGGTCATGAATTGGGCCAAAGAAAATGGTATTTCGGGTGACTTCGACACTATCAAAAATTCCAAAGCATTGTATGATGTCGTCATGAAAGAGATGGAAGTGGAGCATAAAAATGCTGGTCTTGGACATAATGAAAAGCTGGTGGCGATTGGATTCATCGCGGATGACCCGTGGACTCCCGAGAATGAATGTCTAACCGCCGCGAATAAGCTTCAGAGACGTGCGGTGGTAGAGAAGCACGGCAAGCTATTTGTGTCGACGCGCAACAAGGGTATTTTCTAGATATTGACTGTTCGCTGTTGATTGGGGTTCCTCATACTGTAGCTATGCTAGATCGGGGTATTGTTTCTGGTCGTCGTCGACCTCACGGTGGTGTGCAAATCATTGAAGTTGGGCATTTCTACAAGTTTGGAATAAAATTTGATTGAATATATGGTACACATACATCTATAACGATCCCATTCATCGAAATTCGCCTTTGCTCCCCAGCTTACCCATGTGCAACTTCACACGAGTCTTACTTTGGACCATCATATCGATCAATGCCCATAATTGCATTTCCTCTTGACTCTTCTCCCTCATCGTACTTTGTGGTAGTTTGACGGCACTGTTGTCATCATCACCAACACCACCACGTTCCGCCATGCTCGCATCATCGTCTTCATCGTTTGTGGCAATTATTGTTGATGCCACCTCCCGTGCCGACGCTTGTACCCGTTCCCCAATGGTATTGAGCGCCACCTGAAACAATTGAGCAAACCGTGGTACTTCCCTTTCATCGCCATCACCACCCGATGATGTGAATCCATCCTCATTTGAAGCAGTGGAAGCAGCAGCAGCAGCAGCAGCAGCAGCAAGCTCCATGTCAAACAACGATGCCATCTTTTCGCGACGCAATGCATCATCTGATATTTGTGATAATGAAACAATTAAATTCTCCATGTCATGTATCTCCGATTGGGTAAATAAAGATGATGATACATTGTCATCATCATCAACAGCATTACTAATAATTTGTAACACAGTGACTCTTTTCCGTCGTCGTTGCTGCTGGTGTTGGATTGGCAACGACGGTGCAGTAGCAGTAGTAGAAGTAGAAGCAGAGAAGAACGGCGTCGGCTTCGTCGTCCATCCAAAAAGCGAAGTTGCAAACGAGAACGACGGCACAGCCAATAATGCTAATATTATGATAACTGAGTTACTGATCCGAAGGAAGATGCTAGTGCTAGATTGGGCCATGGTGTGTGTAGGTTTGGGGCCGACAACGATACGATAGTGCAGGAGAGTGCTACTACTGTCTAAACTTAGTTACTCCTACCTATTACCTACCTGGAGGCGGAAATGAATGATGAGATTGGCGCCGGAAGCGACGGCATACAGACGACTTGAGCATATTGCGATGGCGGGAAGCGATAAGAGCGAGATTGTGGCGATAATTAATGTGGTGAAAATGGCGGGAAGCGGGAAGATATTATCTGGCCGCCAGGTTGCGAGTTGCGACGCCAGACAGAAGAAGCCAACCTTCAATCCACACAAATAATCTCTCGAGACGGAGACGAGAAGACAGAAACGAGAGCTGGACCAACACCAAGGCCAAGGCCCGTTGTCGACATTATGGACCGGGGGGACGATGGTGGTCATGGTGGAATTGGTGCGCAGCATCATCCAACGACAGCGAGAACA